>JAODAL010001124.1:192500-247986 GCA_025379985.1 Phyllomedusa bahiana | reverse complement strand
AAGACTTTGCAAAAGAGGTAGATGGGGTTTTTGAAATAGGAATGGATATCATGGCATGCCCCCCCGGGTTTTGACGGATGTTTAACCCTTTCCCTTCAAAGCAGATTTCACGTCCCAACGGTAACACAAGATAGGAATTCCCAAACCAAATTGCCTTTAACCCCCCTTAATCTTTTTCCCCTTTTGTGTGGTCAAAAAAATAGGGCCCTTTTTCATTTTTTTCCCAAAAGCCAAAATTTTTTTTTTTTATTTTTTCCATCTAAAAAGGTGCCGACTAATGAAACCTGCTTCAAAGGGTGCAAGTCTCGCGGGGGTTAATGCTTCTGGCCTGTCGACATACCCTGGGAGAAGCCTTTCTAATGATCCTGGGAGTAACAGTTCTGCTTCAACTCAGTTCAGAAAAAAGATTTTGCGAAATATATTGATGGAGTTTTTGAAATCGGAAAAAGGATATAAAGGCATGCGCCCGATTGGCGGCCCCCTGAACCTCCCCAAAATGTTTGGGGAAAAGCACAGATTTCACGTCGTTGGGGGTCAACTTTCAAGATATGGGGGTCCTAAATCCAAAGGGCTTAAAACCCCCTTACCCTCCCCCACTGTGGGTAAAAATTTTAATATGGCTCTTCATTTGTTTCCTCCCTGCCTTCCAAAAGCCGTAACTTTTTTGTACTTTTCCATCTATGAAGGTTTGTAAGGGCCCTCATGCATTTTTCAAAGGTCCCAAGTTTTTTCAGGGGGTTAATTCTTTTTGGCCTGCCCACAAAAGGGGGGGGAAAACCCCCTTGCTGTTGGCCCTGGGAGGTCCAGCTCGGGCCCCAATCGACTGCGGGGGTTGTTTTCCGGGGCCCACACCTTTAAAACCCCCTTTCATACGGTTTCTTTGCCTGTAAAGGGTTTTCCCTTTGGGTTTTTTCCCGGTTTTCCCATTTTTTTGCATTCCTGATCCCCTTTCCCCCCACCTGGGTTTTTTCCCCCCTTTTCCCGGGGACCCCTTCGTTTTTTTTCCTTTTTTCCTTTTTGATTTTCCTTACCGTTTTTTTCCTCCGGACGTCCGTTTCCCCGGGGACCCCCCTTGGGGGAACCCTAAAATTTCGGGGTTGATTCCATCCTTCTCCTTTTTTTCCTTTCTTTTTTCTTAACCTATTCTTATCTATCTATCTATCTTCTTTTATCAAATCTTTTTCATCTATCTTTTTTCTATCTCATTTTTCTATCTTTTATCAAATCTATCTTCTATCTATCTTTTCATTTTCCTAAAAACATTTTTTTTCCCCCGGGAAATGTCATTTAGCGGTTGATATTTACCCACAACCCCACAGGGTTTGGCCCGGGGGCTCCTCACTTTTTATGAAGCTTTTCGGTTTTGGGCTTTTTGCGGGTGACTTCTTTTCCCCGGGGTTAAAGGCCCCGGGCCTGCCCCTGAAGTAAAAGGTCACCTGGCGGACCCCAACAGCCGTTACCTCCGGCCACCTTGGCCGCAAAACCCTTGGCGCGAGTCGGGGCAAAGGGCTGAAACAAAGGGCCCGTTTTCCAGTGACTGAAAAATTTTTTTAAGAAGGTTTTCTTGCCAGGTCAAAGAAATAAAAATGTACAGGACCCATAATAAAAACTGGCGACTAAATTTACATATCGTTAGCAGGACTGAGGAAAATCTGCTGCAGTACAGAAGCCTGGAGGGAAGAGGAGCAGGGATCTGGATCAGTGGAGAGAAGGGTTGTTCTGGATGAGAACACAACAAATAATCCTTCCGTGTCTCCGGCTTCTAGACTCCGACCGTTAGATTTTCTAGTATCATTATCTGGGATATCTTCTAATAAAAGTAATGGATGGTGGTGTTGGCTCTATGGCTCCTCCAGAAGCTGTGAGGCCCCTGGATGGTGGTGCTGGCTCTATGGACCCTCCAACAGCTGTGGGGCCCCTGGATGGTGGTGTTGGTTCTATGGAACCTCCAGCAGCTGTGGGGCCGCTGGATGGTGGTGTTGGCTCTATGGAACCTCCAGCAGCTGTGGGGCCCCTGAATGGGTGTTTTGGCTCTATGGAACCTCCAGCGCTGTAGGGCCCTGGATGGTGGTTTTGGGCCTATGAAAACCTCCACAGCTGTGGGACCCCCTGATGGTGGTGTTGCTCTGGAACCTCCAGCAGCTGTGGGGCCTCCTGGATGGTGGTGTTGGCTCTATGGCTCCTCCAGCAGCTGGGGGCCCCTGGATGTGGTGTTGGCTCATGGAACCTCCAGCACTGCGGGGCCCCTGGATGGGTTGGCTCTATAAACCCCCTGCAGCTGTGGGGACCCCTGGATGGTGGTGTTGGCTCTAGGACCTTCCAGCAGCTTGGGGCCCCTGGATGGTGGTGTTCCCTCTATGGACCCTACAGCAGCTGTTGACCCCTGGATGGTGGTGTTGGCTCTAGGGGATCCTCCAGCAGCTGTTGCCCCTGGATGGTGGTGTTGGCTCTATGGACCCTCCAGCAGCTGTGGGGCCCCCTGGATTGTATTGTTGGCTCTTTTGCTCCTCCAAAGATGTAGGCCCCTGGATGGTGGTGGTTGGCTCTATGGACCCTCCAGCAGCTGTGGGGCCCCTGGATGGTGGTGTTGGCTCTATGGCTCCTCCAGCAGCTGTGGATCCCCTGGATGGTGGTGTTGCCTCTATGGACCCTCCAGCAGCTGTGGGGCACCTGGATGGTGGTGTTGGCACTATGGACCCTCCAGCAGCGGTGGGACCCCTGGAGGGTGGTGTTGGCTGTAGGGACCCTCCAGCAGCTGTGGTGTCCCTGGATGGTGGGGTTGGCTCTATGGACCCTCCACCAGCTGTGGGGCCCCTTGATGGTGGTGTTGGCTCTATGGACCCCCTGCTGCTGTGGGGCCCCTGGATGGTGGTGTTGGCTCTATGGACCCTCCAGCAGCTGTGGGGCCCCTGCATGGTGGTGTTGGCTCTATGGATCCTCCAGCAGCTGTGGGGCCCCTGCATGGTGGTGTGGCCTCTATGGACCCTCCAGCAGCTGTGGGGCCCCTGGATGGTGGTGTTGTCTCTATGGCTCCTCCAGCAGCTGTGGGGCCCCTGGATGGTGGTGTTGGCTCTATGGCTCCTCCAGCAGCTGTGGGGCCCCTGGATGGTGGTGTTGGCTCTATGGACCCTCCAGCAGCTGTGGGGCCCCTGGATGGTGGTGTTGGCTCTATGGACCCTCCAGCAGCTGTGGGGCCCCTGGATGGTGGTGTTGGCTCTATGGACCCTCCAGCAGCTGTGTCCCCCCTGGATGGTGGTGTTGGCTCTATGGACCCTCCAGCAGCTGTGGGGCCCCTGGATGGTGGTGTTGGCTCTATGGACCCTCCAGCAGCTGTGGGGCCCCTGGATGTTGGTGTTGGCTCTATGGACCCTCAAGCGGCTGGGGGACCCCCTCACTGGTGGTTTTGGGCCCACTATGGACCCTCCACAGTTTTGTGGACCCCTGGATGGTGGTGTTGGCTCTATGGATCCTCCACAGCTGTGGAGCCCCTGGAGGGTGGTGTTGGCTCATGGACCCTCCAGCAGCTGGGGACCCCTGGATGGTGGTGCTGGCTCTATGGACCCTCCAGCAGCTGTGGGGTCCCTGGAGGTGTTTTTGGCTCTATGGACCCTCCAGCAGCTGTGAGGCCCCTGGATGGTGGTTGTGGCTCTATGGACCCTCCAGTAGCTGTGAGGCCCCTGGATGGTGGTGCTGGCTCTATGGACCCTCCAGCAGCTGTGGGGTCCCTGGATGGTAGTGTAGGCTCTATCGCTCCTCCAGAAGATGTGAGGCCCCTGGATGGTGGTGTTGGCTCTTTGGATCCTCCAGCAGCTGTGGGACCCCTGGATGGAGGTGTTTGCCCTATGGCCCCTCCAGCAGCTGTGGGAGCCCCTGGATGGTGGTGTTGGCTCTATGGGCCCTCCAGCAGCTGTGGGGCCCCTGGATGGCGGTGTTGGCTCTATGGGCCCTCCAGCAGCTGTGGGACCCCTGGATGGTGGGTTTGGCTCTATGGCTCCTCCAGCAGCTGGGGGGCCCCTGGATGGTGGTGTTGGCTCTATGGACCCTCAGCAGCTGTGGGCCCCGGGAGGGTGGTGTTGGCTCTAGGGGCCGTCCAGCAGCTGTGGGGGCCCCTGGATAAGTGGTGTTGGCTCTAATGGACCCTCCAGCAGCTGTGGGGCCCCGGGACGGTGGTGTTGGCTCTATGGACCCTCCAGCAGCTGTGGGGCCCCTGGATGGTGGTGTTGGCTCTATGGACCCTCCAGCAGCTGTGGGACCCCTGGATGGTGGTGTTGGCTCTATGGACCCTCCAGCAGCTGTGGGGCCCCTGGATGGTGGTGTTGGCTCTATGGACCCTCCAGCAGCTGTGGGGTGCCATCAGCATGACTCCTGTAAGTCCCGTTTCAACTCTGTGTTGCTATTTCCGTGGATCTGGCCAATCACAGGAGTGAGAAGGACCTAAACCATATATTTTTGCTCTATATGTTATAAATATTCATCTTGAACTTTCTGTAATTGTAGAGTAACCATTTCACACCTGGTAGTTTAGGGCTGAGGAGTTCAGCTCTGCGGAGCCGATCCCTCCACATGTTACTGTCTCCGCGTCGTTTGCAGATCAGCAAAGCGCAGCTTCCTGAAGGTCAGGGCGGTGCGGCCCCTCGCGCTCTTCATGCATTGTATTTACTCTTTGTGCTTCATGACTTTGTGCAATTCTTGGCCTTACTTGTACTAATTAACACCTATCACAAAGCTCAATGGGCGATGGGGTGAGCGGTGACCTTAAGGGGCCGGAACCGACACATCCTAACAAAGATATCTCCTCACTGAATTAATTGTCTTTCCAGTCGTGCTGTTCAACTGGGGACAAGCAATGGTGGTGTGTGCAAAACACATAGACACAGAGGTCATGGTAGTGGTTAGAGCTCACATCAACATATACATAGCTAGACACTCACACATCTTTTTATCTGTCTCACTGTCTATGTGTTCCATTATCTATCTATCTATCTATCTATCTATCTATCTATCTCATATCTATTATATCTATCTATCTATCTATCTATCTCTCTCATATCTATCTATACTGTCTATCTATCTATATATCACAGATCTATCTATATCTCTCTCATTTCTATCTATCTCATATCTATCTATCTATCTATCTATCTATCTATCTATCTATCTATCTATCTATCTATCTATCTCATATCTCCTATCTATCTATCTATCTATCTATCTATCTATCTATCTATCTATCTATCTACTATCTATCTCATACTATCATCTAATCTATCTATCTATCTATCTCATATCTATCTATCTATCTATCTATCTATCTCATACTATCTATTTATCAAATCTATCTATCTATCTATCTAATTATCCCATATCTATCTATCTATCTATCTATCTAGCTATGGATCTATCCCATATCTATCTAGCTATGGATCTATCCCATATCTATCTATCTATCTCATATCTATCTATCTATCTATCTATCTATCTATCTATCCCATATCTATCTATCTATCTATCTATCTATCTATCTATCCCATATCTATCTATCTATCTCATATCTATCTATCTATCTATCTATCTATCTCATATCTATCTATCTATCTATCTATCTATCTATCTATCCCATATCTATCTATCTATCTATCTATCCCAAATCTCTCTATCTATCTATCTATCTATCTATCTATCTAACATCTATATATCTAATATCTATCTATCTATCTATCTATCTATCTATCTATCTAAGAGATAAAAGAAAAACAAGATACAAGCGCACAATCGTGAAGCAGAAAAAAACTAGGGTGATGCAAATGTATGAAATCTGCTCACCTTGTATTGTTGTGCTTTAGTTACAGAGGCACAACGCTCATATAGGTGTGTTGCTCACAGTTGGAGCCCTTTACTGTGGAGCCGGGCGGTAGGGTTTTCCATTTGGGGGGAAAAAAATTTCCACTTCGAGAATTATTTTGGCTAAAAATTTGCATTTTTTTAAAAAAAATTTTTTGGGGCTTTTTGCTCTAACAATTAAAATTTTTTTTTTAAAAAAAACCAGAGTGTTTCTTTTTGGTAAACCCCCGTTTTTTTTCGGGGGGCCAAAACCCATCTATCTACCCTTTACCTATCCACAATTTGGCATTTTTTTTAAAAACGATAAGGCTATAGCAGAAAATGATCCATTTTAAAGGGGTTGTTCACTACATTGATTAAATTCAAAATTGCCCTTGTTTTTTTGGGTTACATTTTTGGGAATTAGGGCGTTTTTACTGGCTTTTATGGGGGCTGCGGGTAGAAGCCGGGTTTGGGGTAGCTTTTAGAAAAACCGTAGGGGGCAGCCTTTCAGGAGAGTTCAAAGGTCTGTAGCTAAAAGAAACCAGTTGCTAGCACCCTTTATCAGGAGAGATCAAACAGGTCTGAAAGCTATAGCAACCATTTATGGCCCCTTTTTCAGGAGAGTTAAACAAAGGTCTGTAGCTATAGAAACCAGTGCGGGCCCCTTTTGGGAAGAGTTCAAAAAGGGTAGCTTTTAAAACCGTGTGGACCCTTTTCAGGAGAGTCAAACAGGTTTTGTAGCTATAGCAAGCTGTGTGGGCGCCTTTCGGGAGAAATAAAAACAGGTCTGTGGGCTTTTGAAAACCAGTTGTGGCAGCTACCCGGAGGATTGAAAAGGTCTGAAAGCTATAGTCCCCAGTGTTTGGCGGGCCTATCGGGGGAGATGGACTAGCCCTGTAGCTATAGTGCCTGAGGGCTGTTGCTCCCCCTAAAAGAGGGGATATCTAGGAATGGGTTTAGGACAGGGTTAAAATGACATATATTCCCAATGTGATTGTTTTTAAAAAGTTCTTTAAAATAAAAAGAAAAATCCTTGTAGTGAGCCCAATTTTTTTAAGGCTCTTCTTGCCCACATCCACATCCACTACACTACAAGTACAGTGCACAGTGGAGTGAGTTTGGATGATATGGCTTTCTTCTTCCCAGTCTACCTTCATCTCTTGGTATCACCCTCTACAGTGTTTTAATGCGAGTGCTGACTGTGATTTTTGCAAAAGCGGGCTCCCCAATACTGTTAAAGTGCAGGGCACTTTGGAGGGGAGTTTGGGGATAAAGGCCCAAATTTTTCTTCATTTCCCCCTTGCTTGGTACAAAAAAACATATGCTGTATTTTGCGGGAACGAGCTTCAGTATTGGTTTTTTGGGAATGTAGCAGAAGCCCCCTTCCGCCATATGCTGGTTTGTTCACTTTTGGAGGGGAGTTTGTATGAGCCGTTTTTCCTTTACAAACCCTTTGTTGGTTCTCCCCTTTTAAATTTCCCCTGTCAGTGCTCTGAAAAATGGATCTTTTGAGTGTAGAAAAACCCAATACACTACTAAAATTTGCGGGGCCAAAAGTGGAGTGGTTTGGTAGTGATTTCCTTTTACCCCCTTCTGTTTTTATACACCAAACTTTCATTTTTTCACCCGGGGGGTTCTCCCCCACTTAAGCTTTTATATTCCTTTTACAGCACTTCCATTTTGGGGGGTTGAGGGGCCCTTTTAAAAGGGAAAGCTGCTCTCGGGCTATTTTGGTGAGGGGATTGTCCTTTTAAAAAACAAAACCCCCGCCCCATGAATTCTTTAATTTTTTTCCGATTAGGGGAAAAATTTTTTTGTAGTTTTGGGCAAAATATTGGTTTGAAAAGTTTGTGCTTTCCCAAAAATTTAACGTTGGATCCCAAGCAGGTAGAATCATTTCTAACAAAAATTTCCCAAAAGGAAATTGAGGAACTCAAAAAATTTATTAAATATAAAACCCCCCAGTGGGCCCCTGGGACATGGGGGGGCCCCTGGCCAAGGGGGGGCCCGGGAAACATGGCGGCCCTTTGGGCAGTTTTCCCGGGGAAAAAAAGGCAGAGAAAAGGGGAAGCAGAAAATTCATGGCATTATGTGCAGAAACCCTTCCCTTTTTTCTATAGGGTGGCCCCTTTTTGTAAAACCCACGGGAAGGGCCCCCTTACAATCACTCCCCCCGTTGGGCCCAAAGGAATCAATTTTCGGGGTTGGGCCCAAAATTACCCATTTTGACAGTGATTTTAACACTTATTTAGAGCTTGACTGTCCGTAAACTTTCATCCCCCTCCCCCCCCTTTCCCCTTTTCCATAGCCCATTTTAGGTGGCATATAACAGGGTCCAGGAAGCTGACATTTGGGAGATTGTTAGATGAGCAGACTGTTAGACCACTTTCATGTTAGTCCCACTGTTTGTCTGTCTTTATCCACTCCATCTCCTTTCCCTCCTCCCCCTTCCCTTTCCATATAAAATTTTTTGGTGGCTTATAACAGGGCCCGGAAGTGGTTTTGGGGAGATTGTTAGATGAGCAGTTTTGTTAGCCCCACTTTCATTTTAAAGTCCCACTTTTTGGGCTGTTTTTATCCACCCCCTCCCCTTTTCCCCTCCCCCCCCTTTCCCCTTTCCTTTGACATTTATGGGAAAGCATGAAAATAGGACCCAGCAAGCTGAGTTTTTTGAGGGGGTTGTTTGATGAACAGACTGTTAGACCACTTTCATGTTAGTCCCACTGTTTGTCTGTCTTTATCCGCTCCCTCTCCTTTCCCTTCTCCCCCTTCCCTTTCCATAGACATTTATAGGTAGCATGTAACAGGGTCCAGGAAGCTAAGATTTGGGAGATTGTTTGATGAACAGACTGTTAGACCACCTTCATATCATTCACACTGTTTGTCTGTCATTAGCCACTCCTTCTCCTTTCCCTCCTCCCCCTTCCCTTTCCATAGCTTTTAAATAGGTGCTTTAAAATTTGGAAATCCAGCAAGCTGGTTTTGGGGGGGGTTGTTTGTTAAAAAACCTTTTTGCCCACTTCTTATTTTTCCCCACTGTTTGTCTGCCCTTTATCCACCCCCCCCTCCTTTCCCTTTTTTCCCCCTTCCCCTTTTCCCATAGCCCTTTAAATAGGTAGCATGTAATATGATCCAGCAAGCTGAGATTTGGGGGGTTGTTTGATGAATAGAATATTAGATTTCCTTCTATTCCTTCACACTGTGGTCACGCTGAGGCCAGTAAGATCATGAAGTTATGTAGTTTACCAGATGTCAGGCAGAAAGCAAGAATCATGTACAATATGAACAGTCAATCACAGTAGCTGTAGAGTAGGTCCCAAAAGTCAACTTCACTGGTGGGCCCCTACGATCAACTCCACTGATGGGTCCTAAGAATCTACTTCACTGGTGGTCCCCAGATACCCCAGTTTGCAACTGGATATAAAACTTAATAGAGCTTTTTCTGCCTCTGTCTGTCTATAGCCACTGCCTCTCTTTTCCCTTCTCCCCCTTCCCTTTCCATAGACATTTAGAGGCGGAAATTAACAGGGGTCCAGGAGGGTTGGGAGATTTGTTTTTTTTTTTTGTTTAAAAGACTTTTGGGGCCACCTTCAGGGCCCTTTCCCAAAAATCTTTGTCTGTCTACAGCCACGCCTTCTCCTTTCCCTCCTCTCCCTTCCCTTTCCATAGACATTTATAGGTAGCATGTAACATGGTCAAGGAAGGTGAGATTTTGAGGGGGTTGTTTAAATAAAACGAGGGTTGCCCAAATTTTAATATCATTCACAGTTTTTGTCTGTCTTTTCCATTTCCCTTTTCCCTTTTTCCCTTCCCCCTTTTTCCCTTTTCCCCATTGAAAATTTTTAGGAAAGCTTTGTAACCGGGTCAAGAAATTTAAAAATTTTGGGGGGGGTTTGTTTGATAAATTTGACTGTTGGGTCCCCTTCCCAATGTCATTTCACTTTTTTATCTTTTTTTTCCCACCCCTTTCCCCTTTCCCTTCTCCCATTTTTTTTCCCCTTAGATATTTATGGGAAAGATGAAACCCGGGTCCAGGAAGTTGAGATTTGGGGGGGTTGTTTGATGAACAGACTGTTATACCACCTTCATGTCATTCACAGTGTTTGTCTGTCTTTAGCTACTTCTCCCTCTCCTTTCCCTTCTCCCCCTTCATTTTTGGGGGAAAATTTTATAGTTGCATTTTAACAGGGTCCGGGAAAAGCTGAGTTTTGGGGGGGGTTTTTTGGGATAAAAACAGGTTGTTAGACCCCCCTTCATGTCATTCATCACTGTTTGTCTGTCCTTAGCCACTCCTTCTCCTTTCCCTTCTCCCCCTTCCTTTTCCATAGACATTTATAGGTAGCATGTAACAGGGTCGAGCACGCTAAGATTTGGGAGGTTGTTTGATGAAAAGGCTGTTAGACAACCTTCATGTCATTCACACTGTTTGACTGTCTTTAGCCACTCCTTCTCCTTTCCCTTCTCCCCCTTCCTTTTCCATAGACATTTATAGGAAGCATTAAAATGGGGGCAAAGAAAGCTAAGATTTGGAGGTTTTTTAAAATGAAAAAACTTTGGGATTTCCCTTTAGTCATTCCCTGTGGTCCGCAAAGGGCCCAGAAAGGCCAGGGAATTCATTTTGTCCTTTCAAAAGCCAAAATTAGGGGAAATTTTTAAAATTGTAGCTTTTCAAAATCTTGGTTTGTAAAAATTTGCAAAAGCTTCGCTGCCTCTGCCCAACCAAGTTGGTTTCCCAAAGCAGGGGGGGAATTTCCAACAAGAGTTACAAAGTAATTGGAGCCAGGCACAAGAATGATAATTGAGACAAAGCTTTGAAGGGTTTCTTTTTACAAAATCTTCCTTACCCCGCTTTCTTTGTGACTGCTGAAACCAGTGTTTGGGTGGAGCTGGGATTGAAAAGGAAAAACAGTTTCCCATTCCCAAGTCCCGCCACCAAAAGGCAAAAAAATGCTGACTCTGCTCGGCCCCTGTTCCCGAATCCCATTAATGCAGCTCACGGCGCCCAGACTGAAAAGGCTTCAGTGTTTATTAGGGGAATATAAAAAGTTTAAGCCTTTAATAAGCTTTTAAGGGGCCCAAAGTGGCAGTTTTTGGGCAACAGGAAAAGGTGTAAATTTTTCCCTGAATAGCCCCGATTTCGGAAAAAAATTTTTTAATGCAAGTTTAAATTGATTTATGGGTGGGCCCGGTTTTCAAGGATTAAATTTGGGGGGGAAGGGAATGCTTTTTCAGGAAATGCTTTGGACAGATTACAGTCTAGGGAACAGGACTGCATTATTTTTCCATCTTTTGCCATGGTTAGGGGGGGTTGTTTGATTCTCCGTTTTTTGCGGGGGGTTTAGGAGGTTTTATTTTTAAAAAAAATTTTTATTGTGGAAAATCACACTGAACATTGAAACCAAAGCCTTTGATTATCCACTGACAATGGCACCCGTGAAATATATTAGACAGTAGTATAGTCCTTTAAATTTGATCTAAATCAAAGTTGTTTTTTTTTGGGTTGGGGCTTAATCAATTTTTTGGTTTAAAAAAAAACTTTTAAAATTGTCCCTTATTTCCCAACCCTTACCCTAAAGCCTAAGTTGGGGCTAGGTAGGAAATTTAAAGGGTTTTTAAAATTTTTTTTTAAAAATTATAGTTCAAACATTACTTACAATGTCTCACTCCCCCCTTTCTTTTCCATAGACTTTAATGGTTTGCATTTTAAAAAGATATAATTTAATCGGGCCAGGTCCCTTTAATGATGAGTTTAGTGGCAAATGGATAAATAGGCATTTTTCTCTGATAAGATATATTACAAGATTTTTTTTTTATTTTTCTGTACTTTCAATAAATTTCCTATTTGCAAATTTGATTTTGAAACTAAGTGATTTAACTTGTTTGCACATAATCAAATTTTGGTAAAAATCGCTAAAAAAAAGGGCCTCTTTTGCTAACCCACTTAAAAAATAAATTAAACCCAAGTTGGGAATAGAGTTAGGGTTAAGGTTTTTTTAAAATTTTTTCCGTAAACTTATGGTTTAAAATACTTACGTGTCCCCCCTTTGCCCATTAACCCCTTTTCTTTCCATTTGGGCTTTAATTTGGTTTGCATGTAACTGTTTATCAATCATTCCCAGTCCCCCCTTAAATGATGAGTTTAGGAGGAGAGAGAGGAAAAGAGCCTGGCAAGGGGAGAAATAGCCATTTTTCTCTGAAAAGATACATTATAAAGTTTATTATATTTTTTTTGGTAATTTAAATTTTATACATTGTTTGGAAAATTTGACCCTTTAAAATTTAAATGATTTTTTTCTTGGGTGACATAATCTAATTTTTTTTAAAAATCACCCGAAAAAAATTTTTCCCTTATGCCAACCTTTACCCTAATTCCTAAATTTTGGGGCTAGAGTCGGGGTTTAAGGGTTTTTTCATTTTTAAATTTTTAACTTATGGCCAAACATTACCCTTAAAGGTATCTTACTTTGGGCCCCTCCCCTTTTCCCCTTTCCCCTAGACTTTAATGGTTAGCATGTAAGCTGATCCATCAATCAGTCCACAGTCCTTTTTGAATGATGAGGTTAATGGCAAGTGGAGTAATAGGCATTTTTTTCTTTATTTTAAAAAAATTTTTTTTCAAAGGTTTTTTATTTTTTCAAGTACTTAAAAAAAAAGTATAGTTGCAAAAATAATGAATCTAAGTGATTTAACTTGGGTTCACCTAATCAAATTTTGGTAAAAATTGCTGAAAAATTGTCCATTTTGTAAACCCTTTTCCCTAAAACTTAAATTGGGCACAGTTAAGGCTAAGGTCATTACACATTTTTACTTGTAAACTTTTGGGTTTTTAAAATTTTTTACCGTGTCTCTCTTTGCCCTCCCCCTTCCCCCTTCCTTTGACTTTAATGGTTAGAAAGTAAGTGATTTTTCAATCAGTCCCCAGTTTCCCTTTTTTAAAGTTTAGCTTAGATGGAAGGGGAGGAAAAAAAAAGGGTGGCAACCTTTGAGAAAAGCCAAATTTTTTTTTGAAAGATATATTACAAAAATTTTTTTTTTTGTACTATCGATTTATGCAAAGTTGGTCGGCAAGCTACCGTCCATTTTCTGTGCATTTTTTGTTAACGACAAACCATAAACTTGAACATTAGATTTTTATTTAAATTTGGGGCTTCCCCAAATTAAAACCACCCTTTTTTTTTGTGTTTTCTCAGGGGTCCCAGAAGCTTAGATTTGGGGGGGTTGTTTGATCCCCCCGACTTTAGAACCTTCTTCGATACCACTCTTTTTTCTTATGTGTTACTCAGGGGTCAGAGAAGTGCTTTGTTGTGATCTAAAATTAGATAACATGGAAAGCCCTGGGTTTTATGGTAAATTTTAAAAATTTTTTTAAATGTTTTTAACACTTACCAGAGTGGTTTCTGTGCATCTCTTCTTCTTTCTCTCTTTTGGAACCCCTCCCCCCTTTTTCCCTTTTTTTTCATTAGATTTAATGGCGATTTTAAAACCCGATCCCTCAATTAATTCCCAGTCTTTCTTCATTGTTGAGTTTAGGAAGGAGGGGGTAGGAAATGTCTTCCAAAAATACCACTGTTTTTTCTTATGTGTTACTCAGGGGTCCTCAAAGTTGAGTTTTGGAGGCTTGTTTAATCCTAACAACTCTAGAGCCTTCTTCGATGTAAGGACAATAAGGTTATAAATGAAATAAAATTGACTTTACTACTTGGTCCATTATTAAAGAAAATGCAAAATTTTTTGTTAATTGATTTTTTTTTTTAAGGAAAAATTCTCAATTTTTTTTAAATGACCCGTGCATTCGGGTAATTTAAAAATGAAAGACTAAAATAAAAAGGGGCCCCTTTTTTCCAGGGGTTTTTTAAAGCAAATGAAATTTTAAATTTCAGTTTAGCCCCCGCACGCTTAAAAGCTAACAGCCCGCCCTTGATTTGGCGTACCCTTCTTTTTCTCCCGGCTCATTTCGGATGCAGTATTTCTATTCCATGCTCCACTCTGCTAAATCCCTCACATTCACCGACCCCCGGAGTTTCGCTGGATAATATTGACTTATGATTTTTTTTAATTTGGTGCACATAAAATACAAAGTTAGCAAACAACAATAGGATTAAGGTTCGGGATTTTCAAAACCCCCCACGGGATGACTTTAACCCGAAAATGTTTTACCGAATGATTGGCCCCAAATGATTACAAGAATTAAAGGAATATCTTCTCTCGAAGCTCCACGTTGTACATGTGTCAAACCAAAGGGGTGTCTGTCCAGGCTCTTTTATCCATTGGGCACACTAGGTAGTAGCCCAAGGGCCTCATGGCATAGGGATCTCAGGAGGTTGGATGTATGTCCTGGGAATCCCCAGGTCAGTGGGATCCTCGTTACAGTTAAAAAACATAGTAGTGAAGGGAGCCATCGACTCCCTGCCCCGCTAATTAGTCTTTCAGGCCATAAGTTGCTTTAGGCCTGCAACCTACAAGACGTCAAGAGAGCATCTAGACACAGATGGGTGATGAGAGGTGTGACTTGATGGGATGTCATATGCTTGGGCATGGCCCAGTGCACTTTCTTGCCTAGGGGCCCATACTTCTGCTAAGATGGCCCTGGTGTCTGACCAAGGTATACATCTGGGGATATCTTACATATGGCTGTGATGGAGCGGTGAGTGGTGAGACTATGTTGCTCATGGCCACAGGAGGTTGTGGTGGTGGGTTCATTAACTAAGTTTGAGATATAGGGCCATCCTGTAAATTGGGAACAGAGCAATCTTATCCATTGGGCACACTGGGGAGTTGCCTGGGGACCTCCATAGGTATTGAAGTCCCAGTGGTCAGAGATATGGCCAAAGAAACCATGACTTATTCTCTTGGTACCTGAGATGGTGCTGCTTAGTTAACTGTTTGTAAGTTCTCAGGAAGCGCAACCATGGCGGAGCAGGGAGCCATCGGCTTCCTACCCCAACAATTTGTCCTGTAGGTGTCTCACCCAAGGGATATTGCTGTTCATCAGAGGAACAGAAAGATGGGTGGTAAGAGGTGTGGTCTGTTGTGATGTGATTTGCATGAGCAGGGCTTAGTACATATACCATCAAAGTGCCATGAATGCTAGTCCCCCCTCTGGGGCCTGCACCATCTCGTAAATGGACCTCCAAAAGCTATGGAAGCAAAATGTAAACTTGGTCACACTTCCGCAGTTCCCGGTACAGGGGAGCGCTGTGTTCTCTATTCTGTTCTATAAAAGTTCCCAGTACAGGGGAGCGCTGTGTTCTCCATTCTGTTCTATGGGAGTTCCCAGTACAGGAGAGCGCTGTGTTCTCCATTCTGTTCTATGGGAGTTCCCAGTACAGGGGAGCGCTGTGTTCTCCATTCTGTTCTATGGGAGTTCCCAGTACAGGGGAGCGCTGTGTTCTCCATTCTGTTCTATGGGAGTTCCCAGTACAGGGGAGCGCTGTGTTCTCCATTCTGTTCTATGGGAGTTCCCAGTACAGGGGAGTGCTGTGTTCTCCATTCTGTTCTATGGGAGTTCCCAATACAGGGGACCGCCGTGTTCTCCATTCTGTTCTATGGGAGTTCCCAGTACAGGGGAGCACTGTGTTCTCCATTCTCCTCCATGGGAGTTCCCAGTACAGGGGAGCGCTGTGTTCTCCATTCTGTTCTATGGAAGTTCCCAGTACAGGGGAGCGCTGTGTTCTCCATTCTCCACTATGGCAGTTCCCAGTACTAGGGAGTGGTGTTTTCTCCATTCTCCTCTATAGGAGTTCCCAGTACAGGGAAGCGCTGTGTTCTCCTTTCTGTTCTATGGGAGATCCCAGTATAGGGGAGCGCTGTGTTCTCCAATCTGTTCTATGGGAGTTCCCAGTTCAGGGAGCGCTGTGTTCTCCATTCTGTTCTATGGGAGTTCTCAGTACAGGGGAGCGCTGTGTTCTCCTTTCTCTTCTATGGGAGTTCCCAACACAGGGGAGCGTTGTGTTCTCCATTCTGTTCTATGGGAGTTGCCAGTACAGGGGAGCGCTGTGTTCTCCATTCTGTTCTATGGAAGTTGCCAGTACAGGGAAGCGCTGTGTTCTCCATTCTGTTCTATGGGAGTTCCCAGTACAGGGGAGTGCTGTGTTCTCCTTTCTCTTCTATGGGAGTTCCCAGTACAGGGGAGTGCGGTGTTCTCCTTTCTCTTCTATGGGAGTTGCCAGTACAGGGGAGCGCTGTGTTCTTCATTCTGTTCTATTGGAGTTCCTAGTACAGGGGAGAGCTGTGTTCTCCATTCTGTTCTATGGGAGATCCCAGTACAGGGGAGCGCTGTGTTCTCTATTCTATTCTATGGGAGTTCCCAGTACAAGGGAGCGCTGTGTTCTCCATTCTGCTCACTGTGTTCAGCTGTACTCAGAGCTACCATAGAACAGAATGGAGAGATGTGTACTAGTGTTGACAGCTCTTAATTCTGAGCTGAAATTTTCAGGGGCCCATTCCTGAAATAGGGGCAAATCTTAGAGGTTGGATCTGCACCTATAAGAATTTGATGGCATATCCTAATGATATACCATCAATGTCTATGGTAGGAGCACCCCTTAAATATGGCCCTTTCAAGAAGGGTTTAGATTTATTTCTTGAAAAATGTAATATAACAGGCTATGGGGACTAGATTTTGGATATAGGACATTGATCCACTAATGTGGCATATGGGGGCACTATGTAGATTAAATGAGCATTTCATTTAGTTAAAATTATGGTTAAATGGGGCATGGATCAGGAAAAATACTCGCCTTCTGATCTTCCACTGCTGTCCATCTTAAACCTCCATGGGAGGAAGGAAGAATGGAACAAAGGAAGGAAGGAAGGGGAGAACAAAGAAAGGAAGGAGGGACGGGGGAAGGAAGAAAGGAAAGAAGGAAGGAAAGGGATAAAAAAGAAAGAAAGGAATGGTTGGGGAGAGGAAGGAAGGAAGGAAGGAAGGAAGGAAGGAAGGAAGGAAGTGAGGGAGGAACGAAGGAAGGAAGGAAGTAAAAAGGAATGAAAGATTGAAGAGGATGAAATGAATGAGAGATGGTAGCAAGAATGTGAGAACAACAGAGTAAAGAAAGGGATGAGAGAAGGAAGGAAGGAAAGACGGAAGGGAATAATGAAATAAAAATGCATGGAAAAAATAAAAGTAGGAAGGAAGGGGAGAATGAAGAAAGGAAGGAACAGAAAAGGAAGGGAATAGTTAGAAAGGAGAACAAAGAAAGGAAGGACAAAGTAGAGGAAGAAGGAATTTATAGAGAGAAATAAGGAGAGCAAATAGAGAAGAAAAAAGGAAGGACTGAATGATGGAATGGAAGAACGGAGAAAGGTAATAACAATGAAGTTATGAATCAAAAGAAAGAAGGAAACAGGACAAAAGGAAAAATAAAGAAAATGTGTAAAAAAGGAGGAAGACAAATTTGGAATGAAAAGGAAAATTGAGGATTGTAGGAAAGAGAAGTAAAGGGAAGGAAAAAAAAGAAATAGAAGGAGAAGCAAAGAAGAAGGGTGTAGGAAGGAAGGATAAATTAAGGGTAGATGAGGAAAGAAAAGTTGGTAAGAAAGGAACGGAGAACGAAAAGGGAGATGATGAGAAAGAAGGTAGGAAAGAGACAGTAAGGAAGGAAAATTTATAAGAAATTGGAAGAATGCAAAGAAAGAATGGAAGAACAAAGAAAGGAGGAAATAGGAGGAATGGATGGTTGGAAGGAATTGGAAGGAAATGGTAGGAAATAAGAAAGGAAAGGAAGTAGAAATAAGAATATAAAATGGATGGATAGATAGATTTTATCAGAAAAAATATCTTTTTGTAAAGGTAATTTCAGGTGAAAATTCTCTCTATACCTCTGAACCTATTGAGGGCAGGAACAACGCTGAGGAGAGGCATGACGGCTGAACTAGACACAAGAACCCAAACCTCTAATAAACTGACGAGACAAAGAAGTACAAGAAGGGGGACTAACTTGTTAGTTGGTATAACTTCCCTCAAAATATCTTTAATGTACCGAAAGGGTTAACCCAGTGCAGAAAGGGCTTAACTAGTGCTGAAAAGGGTTAATACTGTATGATTACCAACTATTTCAGGGGAAGTATTTTATGTGACGAGAGACATCAGTTATGAGCACAAATCAGGAAACATCACTGCAGTATTATTGTGTAACATAAATATCCTAATACCGGTTAATTTACATAAAATCCAAAGAAGCTCCTTTATTTCTTCCTTCATTGTAATTGCTGACTTATCCCTTTCCCTCGGTTGCACACTTAGCTTACACCCTAATGAGCTTGCCTTATTTATCCCCTTGCGTCCACACACAGACAGCTGTAGCTGATATAGTTGGCCGGGCAGCTTGACTGCCAGCGCTGATTGATGATGAAGATTATGGTTGGCAGCCAGAGGGTGAAGTACAATTACAGGTCGCAAGTCGAGCTGTATGGGGAAGGAGGAGGTCTTGGTTGTGTAATGGCAAAAACAGCATTTTCCATAGCCTACTGCACTGCATCCAGCCCTAGGACTTCATCTGGGTTGACCTTTTGCTGGTGCAGGGTCTGGGGTCCACCACTGGAGGAGCAATGGAACAAGAAGGGATGGATGCATTTGAGTGGCCCCCCCACAATACAACCCCCCCCCCCCCCCCCCCCCCCCCCCCCCCCCCCCCCAACAAAAAATCCTAACACCCCCCCAACGGTGGAAGGATGGTGGATAGAATGAGTGCTTGATAGACTGCTACAGGTTCAAGAGATAGAGAGATGTAAGGGCTCCTGGGCAGAATGACAAGTTGAGATTGTGAGGAGCTCTATGACAGCCAGTTCGGTTTGGACTGGCCCACTGGGAAAATGCCTGATGGGCCCTTGAACATGGAAGACCTGGAGTAGCTTTTCCACTGCATAGGCATCTTTGGGAGAGGAAGAAAGGAAAAGAGAAAGACACAAAAAGCAAGAGTGTAAGAGGCTTTTACAGAAACTGGGCCCCTTGAATTAACTCCAATAATGGGCTGCAAGAATGAAACCCACTGGCGGGCTCCCACAGTCAACTCCACTAGTAGGCTCTCAAAATGAAATAGACTGGTGGGCCCTAGAATCAACTCCAGAATCAAATCCACTGATAGACTCCTAGAATTAACTCTACTGGTGGGGGAGGGCTCTAGAATCTATAAAACCATTGTGTGCCCCATGGAATCTACTCCACTGGTCGGTCCAAAGAATCAATCTCCACGTTGGACCCAAGATCACCTCCACTGGTGGATCCCAAGATCACCTCCACTGGTGGAACCCCAAGAATCAGCTCCACTTGTGGTCCAAAGAATCTCCTCCAATGGTGGGACCCCTAGAATCACCTCCACTGGTGGACACCCAAGAATCTCTCAACTGGTGGACCACCAAGAATCACTTACACGGTGGGCCTCCTAGGCACCCCAGTCTCAATGCTGCAGTCTGTATTTGTGTAGCGTGGGTCATTGTGGCACTAGATATTATTAGGTGTGTTTGTATTGGGAGCCCCTGAAATATAGTCAGAGAGGGTCTCAGGTGTACATTACCTTGGTGCAAGGAAATCATACTCTTGGCTCAAGGTCATACACATAGATTATGTACCACTATGTCCTTGACTCAGGGGACAAAGACTCGGACAAGCAGACTAAGGACTTGGGATTTACTGAAACCGTGTCCTACTGCCGGGCCGAGACCATGCTAATATTATCACATTTTCCACTTAGAGGTGTACTCACTTTTGTTGTCACTTTGGGTGGGTACTCACTTTTGTTGTCAATTAGAGTGTTACTCACTTTTGTTGTCTCTTAGGAGTGTAATCACTTTTGTTGTACTTAGGCGGTGTATCACTTTTGTGGTCACTAAGGGGTGTCTTCACTTTTGTGCCACTTAGGGGTGTCCTCACTTTTGTGTCCACACTTAGGTGTACTCTCACTTTTGTGGTCATTAGCGGGTGTACTCTCTTTTGTTTCCAGCAGTTTAGACCCCATTCGATGTCTGTGTTGAGTTATTTTGACGGGCACCACATTCCCCTGTTGATACAAGACGAGCACTGACTACTTTTCATTGTTTCACCTTTGGGGTGTCATCACTTTTGCTGGTCTATTAGGGGTGTCCTCACTTTTGTCCCCATAGACATCTGATGCTGTGAGCTATTCCCTGTGAATACAAGCCGGGCACTGACTACTTTAAAATTGTTTAACTAGGGTGTCATCAATTTTGCTGTATCTTAGGGGTGTCATCACTTTTTTCCCCATAGACATTGATGCTGTGAGTTCTTCCACCTGTGATACAAGACGGGCTCTGAACTACTTTTCATTGTTTCACTTAGGGTGTCCACACGTTAGCTGTCTCTTAGGGGTGTCCTCACTCTTTGTCCAAATAGATATTGTTGCTGTGAGATCTTCCTGTGATAAAGTAGGGCAATGAAACTACTTTACATTGTTTCACTTAGCGGGTGTTCTCACTTTTTGTGGTCCCTTAGGGGTGTCCTCACTTTTTTTATGCTATTCTCGTCACACCATTTTACATCGATGCTATGTGAGCTCTTCCCTGTGATACAAGCACAGGGCACTGACTTACTTTACATCGTTATACAATGGGTCAGATCCTCAGTGTTTGTCCAGGATAACTATACTATATATACTCCACTTAACAAGGAGTAAATCCCAACATAATTAAAAAAACCAATTATATTACATGTCTGCGGTCTTTGTTGTATATATATATATATATATTTATATATATGTATGATTATTTATATATTTATATGACAGAGCAAAGTAAAAATACGCAGAAAATAAATATATATACATACATATATCCTCGCCTCACAAATGAAGGTTACTATATGGCAAATTGCCAAATGTAAAAGTTAGATAAGCTAAATCTAAATTGAATCCATAAACTTGACATTGATCCACATTATCTAATCCAGATATACACATTTATTATTTTCCATTTAAATGTTTTATTTTCTACTAAGATTTGTTATTTTCCATTGATTCATTTTTTTTATTTTCTCTTTATGTTCATTTGTTGTTTCTTTTTCGTGACACTTTGTATTTTTTTTATTATTTCCTGTTTGTAGATTTTATTCTTTCCCTTTTCTGTGCATTGCTGCTTTCTTTTCTTTCCAGCCCCGCCTATTGTCATTTGAATGTTTATTTATATATATATATACTATATATATATATATATATTATATATTTATGTATCTGTGTGTGGTGCGGTTGTATTTATTGTTAGATGAACAAATGAGTCTTGGCATGTCAGTCTAACAGGACCACTGGAGAATTAACAGTAAACCTCTGGGGTCTTCCATAAAAGGGTAGGGTCGTGTCTAATCACAAAATAAATAAGAGGTTGTTATACAATTTCGGATCCAGATCACACAGATAAGATTAGGAGGCAGGACAGAGGTCTGTATGGAAGGCGCATGGCGTGTGCCAAGATTTGATTGTCCCGTCCCTCCCTGGCGAATTGCTAGAGATAAGCCGCCTGAGCAAATGACTCTTTAGCGCATCTTATTCTGTGGCTCTTTCAGCGCCTGCATTAATTTTAATGAAAGTCTATGTGACGATTTGTATTGGATTAGCCGGCTGCTCTTCTCCTCCTTTTGTTTGCTCCTTCCATTGTGAGGAGCGGTTGGAGCGTGATGGCATAATTTCTCCACAAATAAGTATTGATACACAGAGTCTATTACATGAGGGATAGAAGTGAGCGTGTACGGCAGCAGATAACGGCCGGGTCACATTCTGTGCGGCACACACAGCGACGCAATAGTTTTGTGTTCTTGTTGTTGCCGCATAAAGTGTTGCCTTTTATTACCCGGCTCCCGTTGTAGATCAGGGACGCCCATTGCTTGGCTGAAAACGACATCATGTGAAATGTCAAGTGGAGCTTACACAGATCTCACATCATTTCTAGGTGTTCAGGTGGAGGCTCCGATCTTGTTGGCAGCCTTTTCATTCTCAATAGAGGAGCTCAAATTTGTCCTTGTTCAATTCTACACTGGTTTAACTGAAATTCCTGCTTGGAACACTGTGAATCCAACTATAATCATAGCCTTTAACCTGTCCGTAACTGCAACGCTAATCCTGACCATAACTGTAACCCTAAATCTAAACCAAACTAATCCTGACCGTAACTGTAACCCTAACTCTAAACCAAACTAATCCTGGCCGTAACTGTAAACCTAACTCTCAACCAAACTAATCCTGACCATAACTGTAAAACCTAAATCGTTACATTAACTAATCCTGAACCAATATACGGTATCACTTTAATCTATAATCTAACTCATACTGTAAATAACTGTAACCATAAATACTAAACCAAAAATTCCTGACTCATAACTGTAACCCTAAATCTAAACCAAACTAATCCTGACCATAACTGAAAACCCTAATCTAAAACCAAATCTAATCCTGACCAATAACTGTTATCCATAAAATTTTCTAAACCAAAAATAATGCCTGCACCGTAACTGTATACCACTAAATCTAATACCAAACTAATCTGCGTATATGTATCCCTAACATCTATACACAAACTATTCCTGGCCAGTAACTGTAATAACCTAACTCTAACACAAAAACTAATCCTGACCATAACTGTAACCCTAAACCTAACCCAAACTAATCCTGACCGTAACTGTAACCCTAATCCTGACCATAACAGTAACCAAACCCAAGCTAATCCTGACCGTAACTGTAACCCTAATCCTGACCATAACTATGACCCTAATCCTGTCCATAACTGTAACCTTAACTCTAAACCAAACTAATCCTGACTGTAACTGTAACCCCAAATGCTTGGAACACCCTCACCCCAACTATAAACCTAGCACCTTAACTGTCAGCTAACTGTGACCATGAATATCCTGACATAACTGTAAACCTTAACTGCTATTCCCCAAAATAATACCTGACAGTAACTGTTACTCACTTTTACCCAACTATAAACCCTAGACCTTAACCATACACCAATAAAATGTAACCCTTACCCTAACCAAACTAATTCATGACCGTAACTGACAATCACTAAATAGATTGGAACACCCAGACCCCAACTATAAACCTGGCCCTTACCCTGTCCCTAACTGTAACTCTAAATCTGACCATAACTGTAACCCTAAACCTAACCCAAACTAATCCTGTTCCGTAAACTGTAACCTAACCTCTACTATTAAACATGGGCCCCTTTACCTCGGTACGTACGGTACAACCCTATATCATGGACCATAACAGCTAAACCTAACACCAAGCTAATCTGAACCGATAATGTAATCCCCTAATCCTGACCATAATGGTAACCCTAACCCTCAACTAATAAATCATGGCCTTTTCCTTGTCCGTAACTGTGACCCTAATCCTGACCATAACTGTAACCCTAATCCTTTCAATAACTGTAACCTTAAACACTTGGAACACCTTGACTCCAACTATAAAACTGGCCCTTATCCTGTCCGTAACTGTGACCATAATCCTGACCATAACTGTAACCCTAACCTTTACCCTAACACTAATTCTGACCGTAACTGTAACCCTAAATGCTTGAAGCACACTGACTCCAACTATAAACCTAGTCCTTATCCTGTCGGTAACTGTAACCCTAACTCTAACCCTAACATTAATTCTGACCATAACTGTAACCCTAACCCAAAACGAAATGCTAATCATGACTTTAACTGTAACCCTAAACCTAGCTCTAATCTTGGTCATAGCTGTAACCCTAAACCTAGCCCTTATCCTGACCATAACTGTAACCCTAAGCCTAGCCCTTATCCTGACCATAACTGTAACCCTAAGCTAGCCACTCAATCCCTGAACTATAATCCATTTTGGTTAAATATTGTATGTATATCCCTTTCATGGGACAACACTCGGATATTGAACACTGACAATGCTAATGTAGTCAGTGTACAGTGTGTATAAGAAGGCAGTGTTTGGTGTGCCTCAAACTAAGTACACCCCCTAAGTTGAAAAGGACAAAATTGTGCCTAATTTGATTTTTCCCTTTAAGGTGTTATGTGATGACGTTAGTGTTACAGGGTCTAAGGTGTGATGGGGAGAATTGGTAATGTTAAATTTGGTGTTATCTCTCTCATACTCTCTCATACTGGTCAACCTGGAGTTCTAACATGGCATCATCATGGCAAGGACACTGCCTGTGGAGCTGGAAAAAAAAGGTATTGTTGCACTCTCTTAAGATGCCGAGGCTTTAAGGAAGATGCGACACCCTGACACTGTGGCTGCAGAGGAGGTCAAACTACTTGACACTGTGCTGCAGAGCGACCGGGGCCGGACACCCTGACACTGTGCTGAAGGGGGGCCATACAAGCCTGACACTGAGCTGCAGCGCGCGGGGCCGACACCCTGACCCTGGGCTGAGCGCAAAGGGGGCCAAACTCCCTGACAATGCAGCTGCCAGTTCCAACACCCTGACCCCTGAGCTGCTGTCGCGGGGGCCCGCACCCTGACACTGAGGCAGCGCGCGGGGCAACACCCTGACACTGTGCTGCAGAGGGGGCAAAAACCCTGACAACTGAGCAGCCAGCGCGGGGGCCAACACCCGACAATGAGCTGCCAGCGAGGGGGAACAAACACCATGACACTGTGACTGCAGAGGGATCAAACACCCTGCACTGAGCTGCAGAGGGGGCGCACCCTGACACTGAGCTGCAGAGGGGACACAACACCCTGACAACTGAGTTGCTGAGGGGACCAATCCACCCTGACACTGAGCTGCAGAAGGGGACCAAAAACCCTGAAACATGACTGACAGCGCTCGACGGGAACCAAAACACCCATGACACTGAGCTGACAGGCCGCCCCGGGACCAAACACCTGACAATGAGCTGAGCGCCAACACACCGGACACTGAGCTGAATGCGCCATACACATGTCACTGAGCTGCCAGAGGGGCGCCAACAACCTGACACTGTGCTGCCAGCCGCGGGGGCCGACACCCTGATCATGAAGCTGCAGCGCCCGGGGGCCAACACCCTGACCACTGAGCTGCAGCGCGGGGACCAACACCTGACACTGGCTGCAGCGCCACAACCGGGGGACACCAACACCCCTGACATTGAGCTGCAGCCGGCGGGGGCCAACACCCTGGGACACTGAGCTGCAGCGCGGGGGCAACACCCTGACACTGAGCTGCATGCAGCGGGGGCCATCAACACTGATCTCTGTGCTGCAGCGCAGGGGCGGACATCCTGATACTGTATTTATTGTAAGGGGTGTCACTGACTATGGGAAGGTTGCTGTACTTATAATGTGAGGAGTGTACTGGACTTATGAGAGATGCTGTTTTATAATGTGAGGGGTGTACCATGACTTCTGTGAATTACTGTTATACTGTGAGGGTGTCCTGCTTTTATGAAGATAGTGTATATAATGTGAGGTGGTGTCCTGACTTTCTGGGAGATGATGCTATATAATGTGAGGGTGTCATGACTTCTGGGAGATGATGTATATACATGTGAGGGAGTGTCCTGGCTTTCTGGGAGATGCTGTATATAATGTGAGGGGTGTACTTTCTTCTGGGAGATACTGTTTAAAATGTGAGGGTTGTCCTGACTCTATGTGAGTTGCTGTTTATAATGTGTAGGCAGGTGTCCTGAATTCTGGGAGCTGGTGTATATAATGTGAGGGTGTCCTGGCTTTTATGAGATAATGTACTATATTTGTGTGGGGTGTCCTGACTTCTGGAGGATGCTTTAATATAATGTGAGGGGTGTTCTGACTTCTGGGAGATGCTGTATACTAATGTGAGGGGGTGTCCTGGCTTCTGAGGAGTATACTGTATACTAATGTGAGGGGGTGTACATGACTTTGGGAATGATGCTGTATATAATGTGAGGGGTGTTATGACTTTGTGAGTTGCTGTATATAATGTCGAGGGCGTGTCACTGACTCTTTTGAGATACTGTTTATAATGTGAGGCGATGTACTGTCTTCTGTGAGATCATGTATATAATGTGTGGGGTGTCCTGACTCTTTGAGATTACTGTATATAATGTTGAGGGAATGTACTGTAATTCTGTGAGATTATGTATATAATGTGTGGGAGGTGTATGGTTATGGGTGTGCTGTATATTAATGTGAGGGGTGTCCTGACTTCTGGGGGTTGATGTTTATATGGGAGGGGATGTACTGATCTTCTGTGACACATGCTGTATATATATGTGAGGGGTTGTCCCTGACTTCTTTGAGATTAACTGTATATAACTGTAAGGGGTGTCATGACTTCTGGACGATGCTGTTATATAATGTAGGGGTGTTACTGACTTCTGAGAGATGCTGTATATAAGGAGAGGGGTGTCCCTGGTCTTCTGTAAATACTGTAAAATATGTGAGGGGTCTCCTGACTTCTGGGAGATGTGTATATATATGTCAGGACAGGGGTGTACTGAATTCTGTGTGATATTGTTTATAATGTGACGGGGTTGTACTGACTTCTGGAGATGATGATATATAATGTGAGGGGTTGTACTTTTCTCTGGGAGATGCTCTATATTTTGTGAGGGTTGTCCTGACTTCTGTGAGCTGCTGTTCTATAATGAGAGGGGTGCTCCTGACTTCTGGGAGTGTTCTTCGTTAATATAATGTGAGGGTGTCCTGACTTCTGGGAGAATGTATTTTTAACGTATATATGTGTGTAGTCGTCCTGACTTCTGGGAGTTGCTGTATAATAATGTGAGGGGTGTACTGACTTCTGTGGATACTGTTTATAATGTGAGGGGTGTAAGGGATTCTGCGAGATGCTGTAATAATGTGAGGGGTTGTTCTGGACTTCTTGCGAGGATGCTGTATATAATGTGAGGTGTGTACTGATTCTGGGAGATGCTGAATATAAGTCGATTTTATATACTTACTTCATTATATATACTTACAAAAATTATATTTATACATACATCATTTATATCTTTTTACATAATATCATAATTATACTACTCTCTCACAATATCAGATATATTATCCTATTATAGACTAAATATTAAATTAAATCTTCTCAACTTACCCGCCTCCATTTTATCACATTTTATTCTACCCAATCGACCCACCCACAATAGTTCATTTACTCACCCCTATCTCACATAAGAGTTGTTCCCCCCCACTTACCCCACGTCATCATGAGTGTCTTCCTTGCTCCCACACCATATTGGCCCCTCGCTCACCCCTGCCCCCCGCCCTATAAAGATCTTTTAATACCGATGTATTCTAATTCAGACTCCTATGTTGTGTGTGTGTGCCCTCCAATGTGAGATACTGTGACGCATCTGGTTCTAGTCCACGGGCACCGCATTACTTTCTTCTGGGAGATGCTGTATATAATGTGAGGGGTGTACTGACTTCTGTGAGATGCTGTATATAATGGTAGGGGTGTACTGACTTCTGTGAGATACTCTATATAATGTGAGGGGTGTACTGACTTCTGGGAGATACTCTATATATAATGTGAGGGGTGTACTAACTTCTGGGAGATGGTGTAAATAATGTGAGGGGTGTACTTGTGAGATGCTATATATAATGTGAGGGGTTTTCTTACTTTTGAGATACTGTATATAATGTGAGGGGTGTACTGACTTCTGGGAGATGCTGTATATAATGTGAGGGGTGTACTGACTTCTGGGAGCCCCCCCCCCGATGCCCGTTATAATGTGATGGGTGTACTGACTTTCTGGGAGATGCTGTATATAATGTTGAGGGTGTACTGACTTCTGGGAGATGCTGTATATAATGTGAGGGGTGTACTAATTTTTGTGGAATACTATATATCTACACACTATTGTGCCCTACCTAATATTGTAGATATTACTTTTGTCTTCTCTCCGACTTCCCCACTGTTTTAATGTTCCCCAGCTCAGAACTCTTCTCACCACCGAACATATAATTTTACGAGAGCACATAAAAAAAACCACTCTAATTACTGTTCCCCATAAAATTGATATTGTTGGTTTAGAAATGATAATTGGTTTATTGCAGTGGGACGGACGGGGATTGATCAGCCCTATTAGAGGTGAGTGATGGCCTCGGCTTCACCAATCATCACTGCCCATTTTTTTACTTCTCCGTTTCCCAAGTAGAGTGAAACTGCTTCTGTTTTCTGTGGCTCCTTTTCAAGAATTTGCGGGTCCCACCGTGAAGATTAATTGCTCCATAAGCAGACTTTCCATGGAGTCCCCCTGACAAGGACTCTTAGGGGACTCCACAATCTGACAGGGGTTTGCTTTCCACCAAAAAAGTAGAGGTGCCGTTCATGCATCACTGGAACCACTAAAGAACCATTTCATGTTTGTGTAACTTACAAGGTTTCCGAAAATTTATTTTTTCCATGATTTTGCTTTTCGTGAAATGTGACCCTAGAGCTAAAATTACAATGTGTCAAAACTGAGTTTGCCGTTACTGTTACCTGTCGTATCTCTCCAGCTCGAGAATTAAAGGGGATGTATCGCTTCATCAGTTCGGCTGTTTTCTTGTAACTTCATTTTCTCAGTTCCTGTAATCCAGGGGCGTTTACTTCCCCCTACCGAGCGAGGTGTTTTCTTAACTGGAGGGGGATGACATCATCCTCCCCTTCACTGTTCATGCTCGCACCTGAGTCAGTGTGTCGTCCCCCCCTCTCTGAGTCCACATGCCACTGTGTCGTTCCTCTCCCTATGCAGTCTTATTTTTTAAGAGCTGTTTACATACCACAGCCCTGCATTCAGACTAGACCAGGGGTGTCAAACTGCCGGCCCTCCAGCTGTTGGGAGGAAACTACCATCCATCATGCACCACTTTTATAGATTATACAAATGCAATGATCAAAGAGTTGTAGTTTCGCAACAGCTGGAGGGACGGCGTTTGGACACCTGTGGACCTAAGCAGTCTATGAATCAGAAGCACTGATCTCTTTTATTTTCTCTCAAGCTGGAGGTTTGTTACAGTTGAACCGTTTTCTATAAAAACCACCAAGCACAGTCCACCCCTTCTTTTTTACAAAAGGCACCGAGGCACAATTCGCGTTTTCTGATGGAGGGCAGTTTATTCAAAAGAGGAGCTGCTGCTGTTAGAGTGAAATTTTTTCCGGCCCCTTACACACGGGAGCATTAGGAACCGGCACAATTTTGCTATTTTCTTTGTAGAAGCAGCTGCAGTGTCATGAGGACTGGGGGCTGATTTTGGAAATTTTGCCGGCCCCTTACCACAGGAGTTTAGGCACCCGGGCCAATTCTGGTTTTTCTGATTGTAAAACATGAGGTGGTGGCTGTGCAAGTTAATGTTGCCCCCCCTTTTTTCTGAGTGAGAGAGGCAGGAATGCGCGCTCCCGTGAATCGACCGGGGGCCAGCGAATGTAAATTGTTTGACCGTCAGCCAATGAAATGCAAGGAGGGGGATCACCGGGAATGGGGAACTTTTTTTACAAAAAACGAAGATAAGGGGTCTGTGAAACAAGACCTTTGCAAAAGACATCCAAATGCAAAGTAGCTTGTTTTACTGCCCCTTATTCTGAGACCATTTATGAATGATACAACCCCATTAATTGGCCCAATATAGGGGGGCTGTCAAAACTGGATACCAACATCTCAGTAGCTCTCTTAAATCAAGGAAGAAAGATTATATATCCAGTAGCTAATTACATTTACCAATATCAGTTGTATCTTTGAGCCCTGTGTTTTGTTTGTTGAGATTAGTCAAAGATTGCACCAAACTAGGTAGGACTATTTTGGAATCCTCGCGACTCTTCCCGGTTGAAATATTTTGGTCTAAAAGGGATCAGTTGCATTGGATGTCAACATGCTCAACCATCTCTTACCTCAACAGATAAGCTGCAATGGTGGCTCATTACATTTACTAATAGACAGGGCCAGGAAAAGAGGTAGGTGGAGGTAGGCGACCCTCTAGGGCAGTGTTCTCCAACTCCAGTCCTCAAGGCCCACCACAAACAGTCATGTTTTTAATGAACCGCACAGACCTGCACTGACAATAATTAAATCACCTGTGCAATGCTAAAGAAAGCCAGAAAACTTGACCTGTTGCTGTGCCTTGAGGACTGGAGTTGGGGACCCCTGGTCTAGGGTACCACTTCATGCCAGGCAACAAAAGAGGGCTGAATTTTCCATTGGGAGGATGCTATATGCCTTATTTGCCTATGGCACTAGAATACCTTCTCCAAATCCTGCTAATAGAAGTTATGTCTTTGACTTGAGCCCTTTCTTTAGTTTGTGAGGATTGGCCAAGGATTGCACCAAACTAGGTGGGTCTAGGTTGGCGTCCTCTTGACACTTTTCTGATAAGAGTTGTTGGTCTAAAAGGGATTATTATTATTATTATTATTTATTTTAAAGCGCCATTGATTCCAGGGCGCTGTACATTCGAGGGGGTTACATACATTACATAAGTCAAACGAGTACAGTGATAAGGGATAATGACAATTGCACGACAGAAGGGAGATAGACCCTACCCTCGCGGGAGCTTACAATCTACAAGGAGGTGAAAGAGACAGGAGTTATGGGCAGACATGTCTGTGGAGGAAGTAGTGACAAGTTTAGTGAAGGTTATAGGCAAGACTGAAGAAATGGGTTTTCAGGATCAGTTGCATTGGATGTCAACATACTCAACCATCTCTTACCTCAACAGATAAGCTGCAATGGTGGCTCATTACATTTACTAATAGTCAGGGCCGGGACCACAGGTAGGCGGAAGAAGGCACCACTTCATAACAGGCAACAGAAGGGTGTACAAAGAGGCTGAATTTTCCAGTGGGAGAGTTCTATATAGCTTATTTGCCTATGGCACCAGAATACCTTGTCCCAATCCTGCTAATAAAAGTTATATCTTTGACTTGAGCCCTGTCTTTAGTTTGTTAGGATTTATCAAGGATTGTACTAAACTGGATGGGACTAGGTTGGCATTCTCTTGACTCGTAAGAGTTGTTGGTCTCAAAGGGATCAGTTGCATACAATGTCAAAAATTTTAACCCCCCCCCTCTTACCGCGAGATCAGCTGCAATGGTAGCTTATTACATTTACCCCTTGAAGTTATTATCTTTGACATGAGGCGCCGACTCTTTAGCATGTTTCAAATTGGCCGAAAAGTTGTACCAAAAAAGTGATATAAGGGGCCTCCCAACTTCTTCTCTGAATGATAATAGGACTATAAGGGATCAGTTGCATTAGATATCACCATTCTCAACCCTCTCTTACCTCAACAGAAATGCTGCAGTGGTGGCTCATTACATTTACCATTAAAAGTTATTTTTTTGACTTGAGCCCTGTTCTAAGTTTGTTAGGAATGGCCAAGATTGCACCAAACTAGATGGGACTAGGTTGGCGTCCTCTTGACTCTTTATTGATAAAAAAAAATGGTTGGTCTAAAAGGGATCATTTTCATTGAATGCCAAAATTCTTAACCCCCACTTACCTTGAGAGATAAGCTGGAATGGTAGCTTGTTACATTTACCCCTAGAAGTTTTTATCTTTGACTTGAGCCCTCTCCTTAGTATGTTAAAATTGGCCAAACCCGGTTTGGGGCCTCCCAAATCTGCATTGATAGGAAATGTTGGTCTATAAGGGATTAGTTGCATTAGATATCAACAGTCTCAACCCTCTCTTACCTCAACAGATAAGCTGCAATGGAGGCTCATTACATTTATCATTAGAAGATATTTCTTGACTTGAGCCTTGTTCCAAGTTTTTTTGGGAGGGCCCAAGATTGCCCAAAAAGTGGGAAAGGGTTTTGGTGTCCTTTTGACTCTTTTCTGATAAGAGTTGGTCTAAAAGGGATCAGTTGCATTGGATGCTATGATTCTTAACCCACTCTTACCTCGTGAGATAAGCTGGAATGGTAGCTTGTTACATTTACCCCTTAAAGTTATTATCTATGACTTGAGCCCTTTCCTTAGTATATTAAAATTATACAAAAGTTGCACCAAACTAGGTTTAGGGACCTCCCAAATCTTCTCTGATAAGAGCTGTTGGTCTATAAGGGATCAGTTCCATTAGATATCAACATGCTCAGCCTTCTCTTACCTGAACAGATAAGCTGCAATGGAGGCTCATTACATTTACCTTGAAGTTTTTTTTTTTCTTGCCTTTTTTAAGTTTTTTAAGGGCAGTTTGCAAAAACAGGGGGACAGGTTGGGGCCTTTTTTGATTTTTCTGAAAAGGAGTTGGTTAAAAGGGATATTGCATTAGTTAAAGTTTACCCCTCATTACCCGGGTTAAGTACAATGGTTGCTTATTGCATTTAAACATGTCAACATGCTTAACTCTCTTACCTCAGGAGATAAGATCCAATATGGCCATGTTCCGGGCATATAAGACCCCCTCCTATTACCTGCTGGGGTATTTAGAAAGGTAATTCCTGGAATAAGGGGAAAAGTTTTTGGATTTTTTAAAATATTTTTTAGTTTAATACTATACAAAAGTCACTATAGCTAATTATTATTTTTCCCCCCCTGAATGAACTGAAATTGATAGATTTAATGTTTTTCTGATGAATAATTCGTCTTGGACTTTTTTTTCATGGGAAGAAATTGGGGAGGGTTTATGAAACTACCCCCAAAACTAATATAAGTATCAAAGTGATGGAACAGAATAAACAAATGGCCCTGACCACGGAAACTCCAAAGAAGGGGGTCAAGGTTTCATCGAGCTCAAGTTTACTCTTCGGGACTGCAACAGTCTTCAGGGGTTTGTACCCCGTAAAGAAACTTTTAATGTCTTTATTTCAAAAAAGAAGGAAGGGGGAAAAAATAAGGAGAACCCAATATATTAAGACATACCCTTTCAGCCAAGGGGGCTTCCGGGGCGGATTGGGGGATGAGTCTGAACTAACAAGAGGGACGAGACGGGGGCCCTTGAACAAGAAAAGGGTTTTACCCCGCCCCCCAAGAGTCGAGCGTGCATTTCCCCTTCCCCCCGTCCGCGTGTACTACAAGAAGTGCCCCTCGGTCGTCCGGAACTTGGCGCTTTTCCAGATAAAAACTGACGGATTGTCCAGTTTTGGAAGTATTGGATTTTTCGTCAACAATTTGGTGACGGAAAATCCCAAAAGCATTTCATGCCGAAGGGGGGTGGGGTGGTCCAATTGGGACATGCTTGTGTAAAGAGGGCTACGAGGAAAAGAAAACACCTGCCCAAAGGGAAGATATTTTGAATACAAAATATCCCTGATCCCCTTTGTGAGGCTAGGGGCAGCAAAAATTTTCCTCTATGGTTCCAATGAGATAGGACATCATTTTGACTTGTGTGGCCGGGGTCACAGAATGCTTTCCCCGTGATCCATTTTTTATTTGACCCCCGCAAATCTAGAAGATCATTGTAATCAAGAACTGCTCCCGGGCACCCCAAACCCCGGGGCAGCCACTCTTTTTTTAAAATGGTGATTTGTGCAAAGAAAAAACTGCGGGGTCCGCACAGCTGATTGTAGTGCATTTGGTTTTTGGATGTCACTTGCCTGTACCTTTCCCCGGGAAAAAAGTTTCCCTGTCCCCTTTTTCAGGGGGACAGGAGGAAATAGGAAGGTGAGAAAAGATCTTTATGAATGTATAATAAAATGCAATATACTGGACCAAATACTATGTATTTTGGGTTGGAACACAGAGCCGTATTTTCCACAGAGCATGTTTTGGGGTTTCTTATTGAAATTTTTTCATTTTTTTCAACCCTCATCTTTTAAAGTGGCTTTTGCTTGGTGTGAACGGTATCAATTCAAAGTACAGTTTTTTATTCTAATTGTCCCCCCAGTGGAGGGGTGTGTGACGTGTCACAATAACGCACCTGTTTTTTTTCCCAAGAAAATAGGGAAATGTTTCCTTACTGGGGTTTAGTCAGTCCCGCCCTTAGCTGAAGATGGCCAGTGGTTTTACGATATGAGTGGACAAAAAAGCAGCTGAATGGCCCGAATTTTGGCTTCAAGAGGGGGGCGCATTTTGGCCCCATATGGCTAAACTGCAACCCTGTCATGTATTACTTACCCTTTTAAAAACCCCTTTTTAAAAAGTGTGATAGGACGTGGGAATGCACAACTAGCTCATGGCTTTGTATTCCAGTCCCAGCCAAAAGATCGTGTGTAGAATGTGAGATCTGCTCCAGAGAATCACACACCAGGACAGTTCTTCTTCGTAACCCTGGGGTTTTTAAAAGAAAGTCCTGTCACTTTAAGAATAGTCTTCCTGTTCTGTAGAGATCACTTCTCTGCAGTCTCCTCATCACAGGCGGGATTACACTGACAGATAACACCTATATATAGATAACACAGGATCCACCATTCACTATAGACTGACTCCTCCTGTTCTGTAGAGATCACTTCCCCGCAGTCTCATCACGAGCAGGATTACACTGACAGATAACACCTATATATAGATAACACAGGATCCACCATTCACTATAGACTGACACCTCCTGTTCTGTAAGATCACTTCCCTGCAGTTTCCTCATATCACAGCAGGATTACACTGACGGGTAACCCTATAATATATAACACAGGATCCACCATTCACTATAGACTGACACCTCCTGTTCTATAAGAGATCACTTCCCCGCATTCCTCATCACAGGCAGGATTACACTGATAGTGACACCTATATATGATAACACAGGATCCACCATTACTATAGACTGACACCTCCTGTTCTGTAGAGATCACTTCCCCGCAGTCTCCTCATCACAGGCAGGATTACACTGACAGGTAACACCTATATATAAATTATACAGGATCCACCATTCACTATAGACTGACTCCTCCTGTCTGTGAAATCACTTCCCGCATTCTCATCACGGCAGGATTTACACTGACAGTTAACACCTATTTATAGATAACACAGGATCCACCAGTCACTATAGACTGACACCTCCTGTTCTGTAGAAATCACTTGTGCCACATGGTCAGTAAAAGGCCATGGTGTCCTTTAAAGGGGTGGTCTCGCTTCAGAGGTGGTCGGGGCTGCTCGGCTCATTTTCTGTAGTATATATTTCTTGGTACATTCTGTAATGTCAGAAGGATCTTCAAAGTCAGTGGGAATCCAGGGGAAAAAATCTAAATGATTAATTGCTGTTGTCTAGATAAATACAAACATAATAAATCATGGCACAAAATGGCTTCCAATCTAGTGGACAAGGCTATATTTATCATGAACGTTGCTTTGGATTTTGTGTGTAAACCAGTGACTGTGCCCAGGTCATGACTGTGCACCGTGTCCCTATATTATTTTATGGTGCAAGTCATTAGTTAAGGCCATATACAAACACAGAGGCTACAAACATAAAAGGGTAGTTTATCTTGAAGGATAAAATTTTCCAATCTGTGTTTTAAAGAGTCTGCTCTTCATAGCCAGCTTCAGGCTCCCACTTCCTGTTCAGGCTGTGGGCAGCTCTGTGGCTTCCGGCTCCCACTTCCTGTTTAAGCTGTGGGCAGCTCTGTGGCTTCAGGTTCCCACTTCCTGTTTAAGCTGTGGCACTCTGTGGCTTCAGGTTCCCACTTCCTGTTTAAGCTGTGGGCAGCTCTGTGGCTTCAGGCTCCCACTTCCTGTTTAAGCTGTGGGCATCTCTGTGGGTTCAGGCTCCCACTTCCTGTTTAAGCTGTGGGCACTCTTGGCTTCAGGCTCCCACTTCCTGTTTAAGCTGTGGGCACTCTGGGCTTCCGCTCCCACTCCGTTTAAGCTGTGGGGACTCTGTGGGTTCAGGGTCCCACTTCTGTTTAAGCTGGGCAGCTCTGTGCTTCAGGCTCCCACTTCCTGTTTAAGCTGTGGGCAGCTCTGTGGCTTCAGGCTCCCACTTCCTGTTTAAGCTGTGGGCAGCTCTGTGGCTTCAGGCTCCCACTTCCTGTTCAAGCTGTGGGCAGCTCTGTGGCTTCCGGCTCCCACTTCCTGTTTAAGCTGTGGGCAGCTCTGTGGCTTCAGGCTCCCACTTCCTGTTTAAGCTGTGGGCAGCTCTGTGGCTTCAGGCTCCCACTTCCTGTTTAAGCTGTGGGCAGCTCTGTGGCTTCAGGCTCCCACTTCCTGTTTAAGCTGTGGGCAGCTCTGTGGCTTCAGGCTCCCACTTCCTGTTTAAGCTGTGGGCAGCTCTGTGGCTTCAGGCTCCCACTTCCTGTTTAAGCTGTGGGCAGCTCTGTGGCTTCAGGCTCCCACTTCCTGTTCATGCTGTGGGCAGGTCTACAGCTTCAGGCGCTCACTTCCTGTTAAGGCTGTGGGCAGATATACAACTTTCAGCACCTGCTTACTGTTCAGGCTGTGGGCGGTTCTGTCAAGTTGGTAATTTAAGGAAAAAACCATCAAAAGTCTGTTTCATCATTACGTTCTTATTAAGCTCATCAATAGTTTTGTTAAACTGCTTTACTGCTATACCTTCCTGTCGAAGTATCAGATATCTCTCACACAGCTTTCCTTGAGACAGATGCGGTGTCTGCTAGAAGCAAGAAATTCAAGGCCTTCCTCCTCCCCCCAGATGATAGAGGAGAGTTTGGAAATGTGTCATATCAGCTAATGCTTCATACGTACATGCAAATTATAACTTGTCTCTTAGCGACCACCAATTAACCAATCATGTGGTGATAGAATAGTCATGTGATTAAAAAGTTCTATTGGAATGTAATTTACTGTGATTAAAGCAGATTCATGTCCTAAACGGAAGGTGTCGGTCATGTTTCTCAAGCTCTGGTTGTCGACAGCTGTAATAATAATATAATTTGGAGGAGGCATTAGTTGGATAAAGGAGTGGAACAAAGATAATTTCCACACCTGATTTAATCATCTTGACAGTTCTACAACTTCAGCCTTTGACTTCCTGTTCAGGCTGTGGGTGGTTCTATACCTTCAGACTCACTCTTCCTGTTCAGACTGTGGGTCGTTCTACAGCTTCAGACTTCCACTTGCTGTTTAGACTGTGGGCAGTTTTACAACTTCAGGCTCCCACTTGTTGTTCAGGCTGTGTGCAACTCTACAGCTTCAGGCTCCCATTTCCTGTTCAGGTTGTGGGCGGTTCTACAGCTTCAGGCTCCCACTTCTTGTTCAGGCTTCAGACTCCCTCTTCCTGTTCAGGCTGTGGACATTCCTACAGCTTCAAGCTTCCACTTCCTGTTCAGGCTGTGGGCGGTTCGTCAGCTTCAGGCTCCCACTTCCTCTTCCGGGTGTGGGGAGTTCTACAGCTTCAGGCTCCCTCTTCCTGTTCAGGCTGTGGATGCTTCTACAGCTTCAGGCTCCCACTTCCTGTTGTTGCTGTGGGTGGTTGTACAGCTTCACACACCCACTTCCTCTTCAGGGTGTGGGCAGTTCTAGCTCAGGGTCCACTTCTGTCAGGCTGTGGAGCTTCACAGCTTCAGGCTCCCACTTCCTGTTGTTGTGGGTGGTTGTACAGCTTCACACACCCACTTCCTCTTCAGGGTGTGGGCAGTTCTACAGCTTCAGGCTCCCACTTCCTGTTCAGGCTGTGGGCGGTTGTATAGCTTCAGGCTTCTACTTCCTGTTGTGGCTGTGGGTGGTTGTACAGCTTCACGCCCCCATTTAATGTTTAGGCTTTGAGTGGTTTTATCGCTTCAGGCTCCCACTCCAAGTTGGTTCTACAGCATTGACTGACATTTCAGCTCTGCTATTCCTATCTGAGCCTGTTGAAGGGAAATTTGTCATGGAGGGGTCTAAATAGCAGGGCAGAAGGCTATAAAATTCTAAAGAGTTTAAGTTTGTCCATAAAAAACATAAACAAGCTTATGTGCTGCTGATAAGACACAGCAGGGAGTGACTTCTCCATTCCAACCACATGTAAAAAACAGAGAGGTGGTCAGTAATCTAGGAAACCTTCTGTAAAATCATCTCCACTGGTGGTCTCCAAAAATCATCTCCACTGGAGACCCCCAAGAACCAACCCCACTGGTGGACCCCAGGAAACAACTCCACTGGTTGGCCCCAAGAATCAACTCCATTGGTGGAACCAAAGAATCAACTCCACTGGTGGGCCCCAAGAATCAACTCCACTGGTGGGCCCCAAGAATCAACTCCACTGGTGGGCCCCAAGAATCAGCTCCACTGGTGGCTCCAAGAATCAACTCCACTGGTGGCCCCAAGAATCACCTCCACTGGTGGCCCCAAGAATCCCCTCCACTGGTGGCCCCAAGAATCACCTCCACTGGTGGCCCCAAGAATCAACTCCACTGGTGGACCCTGAGAATCAACTCCACTGGTGGACCCTGATAATCAACTCCACTGGTGGACCCCAAGAATCATCTCCACTGCTGGGCCTCAAGAATCCTCTCCACTGCTGGGCTCCAAGAATCAACTCCACTGGTGGGCCCCAAGAATCAACTCCACTGGTGGATCCCAAGAATTATCTACACTGGTGGCCCCAAGAATCAACTCCACTGGTGGCCCCAAGAATCACCTCCACTGGTGAGCCCAAGAATCAACTCCACTGGAGGCTCCAAGAATCAACTCCACTGGTGGGCCTCAAGAATCAACTCCACTGGTGGACCCCAAGAGTCAACTCCACTGGTGGGCCCCAGGCACTGCAGTCCGACACTGCTTCCAGCTCAAAGTTGCGTAGGTATTTCTAACTTGGCATTGGGCCAGAAGTGACATCAAATGGAAGTGATGTTAGAATGGCGTGGGACCAGAAGAACCAAAGAACTGGTTCATATCTGCATCTTAGGTTCTACTCGAAAACTCCGTTGAAAGTTCCATTGGGAATGATGGAAATTATAATGTATGAAGCTGAGCTATTTTTCCTGATTGCAGTCATTGGGGTCTGTTGGGCGCCATCGGGGTCCACTGCAAAATGGATCTGGTCCCACCTCTACTACAGAACCTCAGACAAAAGCTAGCTCACTCAAACCAAGTAAAAAAAACTCCTAATTTAGGGCAAATATCACCAAAAATAGTCCCGAATCGAAGTCGAATTTACCACTATTTTTCATACACTGTTGTGAATAAATCTACCGTAGGCCGGATTTTTTTTTTTTTTCAATATTGACTATTATACAATAGTTTTTTTTTTCTAATTTAGCTCTTAGATGTAGGTTCCAGAGGTTTCACGTCTATCCTCAAGTACTCGTGAAATGTGAGCCTCTCACTGTAGTTGTAGGAGTAGACGGGAAATGATGAGATAAAAGATAACAGTAAAGGTTATTTCCACTGTGAGACTGAGAACATTGTTAAAAAAAAATAAAATAAAATTCAATGAGATAAAAAAAAATAGAAAAAACTCTTGAGTTTCTACGTTTGGAACATGAGTGCCCTTTTCTTTTATTCATCGTGTGGTAATAACCCTTATTTAAAAGAAAGGTATATTATATTAGCTCATTTTATCAGATTGTAATAGAGAGAATTTAGAGTTTAGAAGTGTTTCTGAATAAGGTTTTGATAATGGGTCCAAGGTTCAGAAGGATCTCAGTGTGTTCTGTGCCGATTTATGCAAAAATGTACCCTTATGGGTGGATATGTCTACCCCTGACTTCCACTTTAGATAAAATTACCTAAAAGGGATGTTTTTTGGGGGGAAAAAGTCCTAAATAATCTCTTTCCCATAGTTTGAATGCATTTTCAATCAAATTTTTCATTTTTCCCCTGTGTTGAGCCCAGGAGATCAAGTGGGCAAAGCAGGGCCATCTTTTCCATTTTGCACACTAGGCAGTTGCCCAGGGGATCTAGGTTGTGAATGAATTCCTGGCTCGAGGCTGCTTATTTAGCTGTTTTTCTAATCTTAGGGTGTGTGAACAGTTAAGAACTGTGGTGGAGCAGGAAGCCATCGTCTCCCTGCCCTGCTAGTTAGTCTTTTAGGCTGCAGACTGCCTACAGGTCTCCAGACGGGGGTCCCAACAACGAGGCTGCTTATTTAGCTTTTTTTTCTATTCTTAGGATGTGCTAACAGTTAAGAACTTTGGTGGAGCAGGAAGCCTTTAGCTCTGCAGACTGCCTACAAGTCACCAGAAGGGGGTCCCAACATCGGGGCTGCTTATTTAGCTGTTTTTCTATTCTTAGGGTGTGCGAACAGTTAAGCACTATGGTGGGGCAGGAAGCCATCGGCTCCCTGCCCTGTTAGTTTGTATTTTAGGCTACAGACTGCCTACAAGTCACCAGAAGGGGGTCCCAACATCGGGGCAGCTTATTTAGCTGTTTTTCTATTCTTAGGCTGTGCAAACAGTTAAGAACTTTGGTGGAGCAGGAAGCCATCAGCTCCCTGCTCTGCGAGTTAGTCTTTTAGACTGCAGACTGCATACAAGTCGCCAGAAGGGTGCCAACATCGGGGCTGTTTATTTAGCTGTTTTTCTATTCTTAGGATGTACCAACATTTAAGAACTTTGGTGGAGCAGGAAGCCTTCAGCTCCCTGCCCTGATAGTTTGTCTTTTAGGCTACAGACTGCCTACAAGTCACCAGAAGGGGGTCCCGACACCGGGGCTGCTTATTTAGCTGTTTTTCTATTCTTAGGATGTGCCAACATTAAAGAACTTTGGTGGAGCAGGTAGCCATCGACTCCCTGCCCAGCTAGTTAGTCTTTAGGCTGCTCAGAAGGGGGTCACAACATAGGTACTGTGATGACATGGGCGTGCTTTGGTGGCTGGTGTGATGTCATGTATTTGGGCAAGGCTCACTGCAATGCTATGCCCAGGGTCCCACAATGCTGTTAATATGGCTCTGGGGCAAAGGGGTTTGGCTTCTTTTAAGGGCAATATTTGGAGCTGCACCCCTTTGGTCCTGCCTCCCAAAGAATGAGGGAGGAAACAGAGGGGAATGCACTAAGACTGAGGCTGGAAGCTCAGAGTGCAAAGGATCCAGAGCAGAGAGAAACAGCTATTAAACTGGATGCAGACAGTGAGTGGGCCGGTCGGTTTTGCAGATTAATTAGATGTTTTGTGCCATCACAGGAAACTCTGTGTAGAGCCCATGAGATCAGGTTGACCAAAATGGGTGTGTTTTTTTTCTTACAAGGCAGACTTTAAAGCTACTCTTACTAAAGCTTTTTAACATGAGGAAGGGAAATAGTGGCTGGCATTGAGGCTGAGGATGGGAAGAAGAAGAATTATAGGCAATGCACAGCAAAGGATCCTGGGTCTTGTAGTTGTGCAGGGTAAAGAAAAAAAACTTTCAAACAGGAAATGCTGCTGCTCAACTGCAGAGGATGAAGGTTGCATAGAGCAGAGGAAAAGTACAAATGACACAGAAAATTTTCCAGAGAGAAGAACTAAGTCTCTGTGTAGAGCCCATGAGGTCAGGTTGACCAAAATGGGTGTGTTTATTTTACAGGGCAGACTTTAGAGCTACTGTGCTATAGTCCTGGCCCTCTAAAGCTTTTTAACATGAGGAAGGGAAACAGTGGGTGGCATTGAGGCTGAGGATGGGAAGAAGAAAGATACACAAAGCACAGCAAAGGATCATGGGAATTATAGTTGTGCAGGGTAATTAAAAAAACTTTCAAACAGGAAATGCTGCTGCTCAACTGCAGAGGATGAAGGTTGCATACAGCAGAGGAAAAGTACAAATGACACAGAAAATTTTCCAGAGAGAAGAACGAAGACTCTGTGTAGAGCCCATGAGGTCAGGTTGACATAAATGGGTGTGTTTATTTTACAAGGCAGACTTTAGAGCTACTCTGCTTTAGTCATGGCTCCCTAAAACTTTTTAACATGAGGAAGGGAAACAGTGGGTGGCATTGAGGCTGAGGATGGGAAGAAGAAAGATACACAAAACACAGCAAAGGATCCTGGGACTTGTAGTTGTACAGGGTGGAGAAAAAAACTTTCAAACAGGAAATGCTGCTGCTCAACTGCAGAGAATGAAGGTTGCATACAGCAGAGGAAAAGTACAAATGACACAGAAAATTTTCCAGAGAGAAGAACAAAGTCTCTGTGTAGAGCCCATGAGATCAGGTTGACCAAATGGGTGTTTTTTTTGTTTTACAGGGCAGACATTAAAGCTACTCTGCTTTAGTCCTGGCCCCCTAAAGCTTTTTAACACTAGGAAGGGAAACAGTGGGTGGCATTGAGGCTGAGGATGGGAAGAAGAAAGATAGACAAAGCACAGCAAAGGATCCTGGGACTTGTAGTTTTACAAGGCAAAGGGAGATCTTTAAACAGGAAATGCTGCTGCTCAGCTGCAGAGAATGGAGGTGATAGTATGGGGAAAGCACGAATTGCATAGAAAACATCACAGGGAAATAAATAAAGACTCGAACAACCAAACTTAAAGGGGTTGTCTCACTACATTGATTCATCTCACCTCAGTGCTGTTTTCTGGGTTTCACTTTGAATTCAGGGGTGTGTTTACTGGCTTCCTCTAGGCTGTAGTAGAAATCAGGTCTGTAGCTATAGCAACCAGTGCTGGCAGCCTATCAGGAGAGATGGAACAGGTCTGTAGCTATAGAGACCAGTGCTGGCAGCCTATCTGGCGAGAAAAAACAGGTCAGTAGCAAAACCAACCTGTGCTGGCAGCCTCTCAGGATAGATTAAACAGGTCTGTAGCTATAGCGACCAGTGCTTTCAGCCTATCAGGAGAGATCGAACAGGTCTGTAGCTATCGCATCCAGTGCTGTCAGCCTATGAGGATTGATATATCAGGTCTGTAGCTATAGCAACCAGTGCTGGCAGCCTATTAGGAGAGATCACACAGGTCTGTAGCTATAGCAACCAGTGCTGGCAGCCTATTAGGAGAGATCAAACAGGACTGTAGCTATAGCGACCTGAGGAGCTGATGCAGCCCATACAAGAGGGGATATCTAGGAATAGGCAGGACAATGTTAATGGACACATATTGCAAAGAGACTTGTTTTTGTAAGATCTTTAACATAAAAAGCAGCGATCCCTGCAGCGAGACAACCCCTTTAATTTACTCTTTAAGACCCCATATAAAGTCTTTGGTCATTTAGGGGTAAATTCATATATTGTGGATGATATAACCTGCTTTTTTATAGTATTTACCTGCCTGTTGGTTCCCTAACATCTATAAATTTCCCCTATTGAATAGACTGTAAGTAGTTTTGCAGGTTAATAAGATGTTCTCTGTCTTCACCAGAAGCAGCTCTGTGTAGAGTCCATGAGATCGGGTGACCGGGGTTTTGTTAAATAATGAATTCGTTCAACGCTCACTTTGCTCTGCGAGAATAATATTTTGCTAGAAGATTACCAGCTCTGTACAAATACAAAATAAAATGCAAAAAAAAATAAAAATTCCATGCCCCAGCTTTCCCTCAACGACTCATACATGGGCTTCAATGGGGGTCTGCAAGGTCTTCATCATCGAATGTTTCCGGCTACCACTTTTTCCCGATCCCGGAATGTGATTGCCTGAGACAGCGCTATTTCGGTCATCTTGGATTTCCCAGTTCACTTAGCAGCTCATAAACCTGAATTGCTCCATTAGAGTCAAACTTAGCAGCCGGGTCTATTAGCAAGGACACTCGCGATCCCGTGCAGCTCGGTCATGGAGACGTTCAAGCCCAGAAGGTCCTAGAGTGAATGACTCCATTATTTATCAATAAGGACTTTACTCAAATCGATGGAGGCGTCATATCTCATGGGTAGGAGGCTTCTCCGGGATCTCAGCCTTGCACAGCTCTTATACATTGTTTATAGTTTACAGAATTTAGAGGCAACTAAGAATGGAAAAAGGAAAAATGTTCATGAAAACACTAAAAGAATGACTACATTGTAGAAACCCCTGGACCCAGACCACTTAGCTGCAGGACTATCTTATCCATTGGGCACACCAAGCAGTTATCCAGGGTCCTCACAAGTATAGTGTCCCCAGATGGGGAAATGTATGTTCCAGGATCTAGGACCATTGACTTCCCATCCTGCCAGTTAGTCTTGTAGGCTGCAGGCTAGTGGAAGAGGGGGAATCGTCCATCACCTCCTTGCCGTTCCAGATAGTCTTGTAGGCTGCAGCCTGGTGGAAGAGGGAGCAGCGGCCATTGGCTCCCTGCCCTGCCAGTTAGTCTTGTAGGCTGCAGCCTGGTGGAGCAGGGAGCTTTGGTCATCTCCTCCCTGCCCTACTAGTTAGTCTTGTAGGCTGCAGGCTGGTGGAGCAGAGGGCATTATGCATCTCATCCCTGCCCTACTAGTTAGTCTTGTAGGCTGCAGGCTGGTGGAGCAGAGGGCATTATGCATCTCATCCCTGCCCTGCCAGTTGGTCTTATTGGCTGCAGGCTAGTGGAGCAGGGATCATTGGCCATCTCCTCCCTGCCCTACTAGTTAGTCTTGTAGGCTGCAGGCTGATGCAGCAGGAGGAATTCTCCATCTCCTCCCTGCCCTGCCAGATAGTCTTGTAGGCTGCAGGCTGATGGAGCAGGGGGAATTCTCCATCTCCTCCCTGCTCTGCCAGTTTGTCTTGTAGGCTGCAGGCTGGTGGAACAGAGGGCATAATACATCACCTCCCTGCCCTGCCAAATAGTCTTGTAGACTGCAGCCTGGTGGAGAAGGGGGCATAATACATCCTCTTCCTGCCCTGCCAGAGAGTCTTGAGGCTGCAGGCTGGTGGAGCAGGGAGCATCATCGTCTATCAGCTCCTTGCCCTGCCAGTTAGTCTTGTAGGCTGCAGGCTAGTGGGAGAGTTGGCATCGTCCATCACCTCCTTGCTCTGCCAGATAGTCTTGTAGATGCAGGATTGTGCAGGAGGGAGCATCGTCTATTGGCTCCCTGCCCTGCTAGTTAGTCTTGTAGGCTGCAGCTTGGCGGAGTAGGGAGCATCGGCCATTGGCTTCTTGCCCTGCCAGGTAGTCTTGTAGGCTGCAGGCTAGTGTAAGAGGGGACATTGTCCATCACCTCCCTGCCCTGCCAGATAGTCTTGTAGGCTGCAGGCTGGTGGAGCAGGGAGCATCATCTATCGGCTCCCTGCCCTGCCAGATAGTCTTGTAGGCTGCAGGCTGTGGAGCAGGGAGCATCATCTATCGGCTCCCTGCCCTGCCAGATAGTCTTGTAGGCTGCAGGCTGGTGGAGCAGGGAGCATCATCTATCGGCTCCCTGCCCTGCCAGATAGTCTTGTAGGCTGCAGGCTGGTGGAGCAGGGAGCATCATCTATCGGCTCCCTGCCCTACCAGATAGTCTCGTAGGCTGCAGGCTGGTGGAGCAGGGAGCATTGTTCATCAGTTCCCTGCACTGCCAGTTAGTCTTATATGCTGCAGGCTGCAGGAGTAGGGAGCATCGTCCATTGGCTTCCTGTTCTGCCAGTTAGTCTTGTAGGCTGTAGGCTGCAGGAGTAGGGAGCATCGTCCATTGGCTTCCTGCCCTGCCAGATAGTCTTGTAGGCTGTAGGCTGCAGGAGTAGGGAGCATCGTCCATTGGCTTCCTGTTCTGCCAGTTAGTCTTGTAGGCTGCAGGTTGGTGGATCAAGGAGTCATCAACTTCTTGCCTTGCCAATTAGTCTTGTAGGCCGCAAACAATTTTCCCCCCATCCAACCTGTCAAATTTGCAGGGCGCTGCTCTGTTTCCATGAAGGCCTCTTGATCGTCCATGATTGTGACCACCATAGGCAGGGTATATTAAGAGATCAATGAAATGTATACAGTATATAGAAATAAAAATCAATCGATCACATGTTCATGTCACCTAGGAGAATTGAAACATTACAGTAAACAAAAATGTGAAAAAAATGCTTTTTAAAAATATAAAAGAAATACAATATATGAGAAATAAAAATAACACATTTATCTTAGAAAAAATAAACAATGCAAAAAATTTACATAATTGGCATCATTGCGCCCAACAAAGAATCCAGTCTACTACAATATGACATTATTTATCCTGCCATAAAAAAATACCATAAGTCCAGAATTGCAGAATTGTTCTTCTCGCCTCCCAGAGAAAAAAATATAAATAATGAAAGGTATTTCAATTTATTATAGTGAAATGGAACAGAAGAAAACATGCAGGAAACAATGAGAGAGAGAGAGAAAGAGAGAGAGAGAGAGAGAGAGAGTGACAGAGGGAGAGAGACAAAGAGAGAGAGAGTGACAGAGGGAGAGAGACACACATAGAGAGGCAAAGATAGAGATACAGAGAGAGAGAGAAGAGCGAGAGACAGAGATAGAGAGACAGAGAGAGAGAGACAAGAGGAGAAAGACAGAGGGAGGAGAGGACAGAGGAGAGAGAAGAAGAGACAGATAGAGAGAGAGAGAAAGAGAGAGAGACAGAGAGAGACAAAGACAGAGCTACAGAGACAGAGAGACACAGAAAGACAGAGACAGAGGAAGAGACAGAGAGAGACAGAGAGAGACAAAGACAGGGCGACAGAGACAGAGAGAGACACAGAAAGACAGAGACAGAGGGAGAGAGAGAGACAGAGCGAGGCAGAGAGAGAGAGACAAATAGAGAGGCAAAGATAGAGAGACAGAGAGGGAGAAAGAGAGAGAGATAGAGAGACAGAGAGAGAGAGACAAAGAGAGAAAGACAGAGGGAGAAAGAGAGAGAGATAGAGAGACAGAGAGAGAGAGACAGAGAGAGAAAGACAGAGGGAGAGAAAGACACAGAGACAGATAGAGAGAGAGGGACAGAGAGAGGAGAGAGACATAAGACGAGGAGACACAGGACAAGCGCGACAGAGACAGAGAGAGAGACACAGAAAGACAGAGACAGAGGGAGAGAGAGAGACAAAGCGAGGGCAGGAGAGAGAGAGACAGAGAGAGAGAGGCAGTGATAGAGGAAGACAGAGAGAGTGCGAGAGAGAGAGACTGCAAATAGAAATTGTGGAATATAAATTGTGTTAAGAAACTATAAAAAAATCTATCAAAACAATATGATATAAATACAAATTGTGGAATTTAAAGAAAAATGATACAAACCTAAAATAAATATAATTACAGAATAAAAGTTAACAAAAAGTTCAAGAAATATATGATGCAAATAGAAATTGTGGAATATAAAAGAAAAAAAGATTTAAAATTCATAATCTTTATAAAAAAAACATTGGAAAATATATACAAAATATACAAAAATGTCTAAAAACATTTAATAAATATATATATAGTTTTCCGTTGAGGTGCATTGCCCGTCCTCCAAAAAGCCTCCTTTTAAGTTTTCATGCTGATTTGATTGCTGCTGCCTTCCCAGGGGTCCCCAGTTAGTGGTTGGGGGTCTCTTGCGGTGTCCTTACCTTTTCTGGGGGGCGTAGACTGTGACAAGGTTCTTGCACCCGGGCAGCAGTAATGAGGCTTTGTTCCCTGAGCTGCAGTATCTGGAGGAATGGTTAGAAGGTCACTCACATATAGCACAGGGTGCCCATGAGCCGCGGAGCCCTCAGTGCCAGAGGTATCAGTGGCCGACGCGTTTTATTCTCAACTTTATATTTCTGATTTATGATTCCTTCCAACCTTGCAGAGTTCACGTCAAAATTATCCGACCCATATGCTTTTCATAGGAGATCAGAGATAACAGGAATTAACTTGATGAGCATCAAAGCCCGGTGACTCCGGCAAACGTGGGAACATTTCTATGGTAATCAGATGGAAATGTGCAAATAAGTGGTGGATAATTATGGCTTTACCTCCGACCAATCCTTCCATTTTTATCCAGGTCACAAAAGTCAGATACATTTTAATAAAAGCAATCAAGCGTTTTCTGGACTCAATATGTAACTAATTTTGTATCTATCTATATCCCATATATGTCTCTGTATCTATCTCTCTATCTATCTATCTATCTATCTATCTATCTATCTATCTATCTATAATATTTATTCTATCTATTCTATCTCATATTATCTATCTCCTATCAATCTATCTATCTATCTATCTATCTCTATCTATTCTATTCCGATCTATCTATACAATATCTATCTATTACTCATATCTATCTATCTATCTATCTTATTATCTATCTTATATCTATCTATCTATCATCTATCTCTCTCAGATCTATACTATCTATCTTATTCTAATCTATCTATCTCATATCTATCTATATATCTCATATCTATATATCTTATCTATCTTCTTATTCATTTCTATCTCATATCTATCTTTTATTATCTATTTCTATTCTAGTCTATCTATCTATCTATCTCCATTATCTATCCTCATATCTATCTCATTCTATCTATTCTATCTATCATATCTATCTATCTATCTATCTCATTTCTATCTATCTATCTATATATCTCATCTATCTATATATTCTATCTATTCTTCTTAATCTATCTATCTATATCTATCTATCTATCTATCTATCTATCTCATATCTATCTATCTATCTATCTATCTATCTATCTATCCAACTATGTATTTCCTATCTATCTATCTAGTTATATATAAAAAAAGAAACAGAGAAGGCGCACAATCGTGAATTATGTTAGGACAGGAAATTTTAAAATAAAATAGCAATTTTGCTACTCCTCATTTTTGTGCGTTAAAACCAAGGCACAATCTCTTTTCAGCATAAATGCTCAGGTTTGAGCTCTTAACCTCGGCGCTCCGCAGTCCCGCTCCTGTTGAAGAAAAAACCTCGTGGGAATAAAACAGTCAATAGAAAAAAATCAGGGAGTAGCGCTCAAGGTATAGTGGTCGTGCACTTTGGGCTGGTTTAGTGTAGGGGCCCCTGTGAAGTGTGGTATTCGGTACAAACGGTAGGGTTATGGTTTTTACTTTGTATGTTTTTTTAATTTTTAAAAAAAATTAACTAGCACTGATCCAGCCCCAAAAGTGCTGACTCCCATACCTTGAGCGCTACTGCCCGAGTTTTTCTATTTTGACATATTTTCTACTATCTATTATCTATCTTTATCTATCTATCTACTATTCCTATTCCCCAATTTTTTTTTATCTTACTATCATCTATCTTTTCATATTATCTATCTATCTATCTATCTCTATCTTCTCATATTATTATTATCCTATCTATCTATCTATCTATCTTCTATCTCATATTATCATCATCTATCTATCTATCTATCATCATCTATCTATCTATCTATCTCATTCTATCTATATTATCTATCATCCCCCTTTTATCATCTATCTATCTATCATTATCTATCTATCTCTATTTCTATTCTATCATCTATCTCTATCATCTATCTATTATTTCTATCTTCTTCTATCTATCTCTATCTATCTATCTCAATCTATCTACTCATATCTATCTATTATCTATCTTCTATCTCATATATCTATCTTTTCTATCTACTACTATTATTTTCTATCTATCTATTCATACTAAATCTCCTTCTATCTATTATCTGTCTCCTTTATTATCCCTATTATCTATCATCTATTCTATCTTCTATTATTTTAAACTACTATCTTCTCATACTATCTATTCATTTAAATTTTCTATTTATATCTACTATCTATCTATTGATCTACTTCTACTTTATCTATCATCTATCTATCTATCTATCATCATGATCGACATCGACGACTCGATCTATCTTCTATCATCTACTATCTATTATCTATTATCATCTATCTATTATCTATCTTTAATCTTTCCGTCCTATCTGTTTTAATAGAAGAAGACAATAGATTGGGAAGGGAGATGTTAAATACATCACCGGCCCCTTTATTTGGTAACCTGTCCAACGCTCGTTAACACTTAATTTCAAACAGCCCAATCACATGGCGGAACTCGTGCTTTAGGTGTAGACATGGTCAAGAAAATTCCCTTTGAGTTCAAAACGGATCATTTTGGGGGAAAGAAAGGTGTTTTGGGGTGCCTTTGAACGTGGATGTTGTTGGTGCCAGAAGGGTGGTTGAGTATTCAAAAAATGCTGATCTCCGGGTTTTTCAGCACAACCATCTCTGGGTTTACAGAGAATGTCCGAAAAAGAAAAAAAAACCAGGAGCGGCAGCCCTGTGGGCGGAAATCCCTTGTTGTCCCGAGGTCAAAGGGAATGGGCAGATGTTAAGTGATAGAAGGCAACAGTGATAAAATAGCCCCCGTTACTCCAAAGGGTAGGCGAAGAGATCTCTGAACGCACTTAGGCCAACTTTGAGGCAGTGGGCTACGCAGCAGAAGCCAACGGGGTGCCACTCCTTTCAGCTAAGAACAGGAAACTGAGGCTCCCTTTGCCAAGTCATCGAAATTGGCGTAGAAGTTTTGGAAAAAAAAGTTGCCTGGTTGTGAGTTCTTATTTTGCTGCGACATTGGATGGTAGGGTCAGTTTTTGGGGTTTAACAAACAGAAAGCATGGATCCCTCCTGCCTTGTATCAAGGTTCAGGCTGGTGGTGGGGGTGCATGGTGTGGGAATATTTTTCTTGGCACTCTTTGGGGCCCCTTGGGACCCAATTGAGCATGTTTGCAACCCTTGTGGAATTATGCCCGAAGAAAAGAGGAGTTTGAAGGAAAAGGGGGTCCAACCCGTTCTAGCATGGTGTACCTAAAAAAGTGGCCCGGGGAGTGTATTTTGATAGTAGATAGATAGATAGATAGATAGATAGATAGATAGATAGATAGTAGATAGATATGGATAGTTTGTATGAGATAGATGATAGATAGATAGATAGTAGATAGATAGATAGATGATATGAGTAGATAGATTGAGTTTGTAGTAGATGATAGATTAGTAGATAGATATTGAGATGATAGGGATAGATGATTGGATAGATAGTATGGGGTAGTAGATATGGGGTAGTAGATAGATAGATAGATAGATGATGATAGTTGGATAGATGATTTGATAGATGTTGATAGATAGTAGATAGATAGGATAGTAGATAGTAGATAGGAGATAGAAGAGGTGATAGTGATAGTAGATAGTAGATAGATAGTGATAGATAGATAGTAGATAGATAGATAGGGATAGATAGATAGATAAATAGATAGATAGAGGAAAGGAAGATAGTAGTAATATGAGTTTTATAGATGTAGTAGATATGAGATAAAAAGATAGATTGATAGTAATTTAGATAGTAGTGATTTAGTAGTAGTGATAGTAGTTAATATGGGTAGATATAGATAGATGAATCAGATAGATATCGATAGATAGATGATAGATAGATAGATAGTAGTGATAGGGAAATGAGGATGGAAAAATGATAGATGTAGATAGATAGATAGATAGATTGGGATAGATAGTTAGATAGATATGAGATAGATAGTAGATAGATAATAGATAGAGATAATAGATAGATGATAGATATCAGATAGATTTTAATAGATAGTAGATAGATGATATCAGATAGATATGAATTTGTAGATAGATAGATAGATAGATAGATAGATAGATATGAGATAGATAGATAATAGATATGAGATAGATAGATAGATAGATAGATAGATAGATATGAGATAGATAGATAGATAGATAGATAAATAGATATGAGATGGATAGATAGATAGATAGATAGATAGATAGACAGCTATGACAGAACAGACCACACATGTTTGGCTCAATCCTTCCCTTCCTAATTGCTTCACATCTGTGAGTCCAGACCTTCTCTATATAATAAGTCAGTGACCTTTCTCCATGGATTCCCACATAGGGATGTGTAAGGAGCTCACGTGATCCCCTTTGTGTGTGAGGCCTCGAAATATATTCTGGCAAACATGAATAGGACGCAGGAGAGGGACTCTGAATACCCCTGGCACCTAATGACTGCAGGTGGAGGAGCACTGTGCTCTCTGTCCCCTCCGGCCTCCTTTGGTTATGGGTTTGGAGCCATCCAGAGCTGAATTTGCCATTTAACCCATTGCAGGCAGCATCAGTTGTACAGTGTGATAGCGTCAATCCTGAGCCTGACACAAGTGAAGGGGACGGGGGTAACATATAGAAAACTTCTTTGCTCCATCAATGAGAAATGAGCAAAGAATTTGCTGTTAACAGTAAAACACAAAAAGTAACAAATATGAAACATTGTAGCAGCAGATTTATACAACATAACAAAGCAAACAAATAACAAGAGGCATGAAGACACCGTATAATAATATCAACACAATAGCAATGTCATAAACTTGTAATACTTCATAGCATATACCATAATGGAAACATAATGTACAGTATATAAAGTATAGCATATGTCAAAGTTATGACACCATAGGTTATACTATAAATAAAGGATATACTGTAGTAAATAGGTATTAATACAGCAATTAACATAAAGTTCATTTAAAACATAGAGTAAAAGCTACAGCATAAAAAATATTGTTATGTAATAATATAAAGAATACAAACACAACAGCGCAGACTGAACACACAGACTCATTCTCACTTCAGTATCGGATCTGTAATAATTACATTTTTCCATTTCTTTCACCAAAAAATAAACAAACAAACAAAAAAAGAATGAAAAACAGAAAACTTTCAACAATATCTGGTCATATAGGGTATATAATGGTCCAAGAGAAACCCAACAGACCCCATTGTAGTCAGTGAGCTCCATCCGGCACCATTGGTGTCTGTTGCGAAATCTGATTCGCATCTGGTTCCAAATCTGTGATGGAGACTGTGACGTGGATGACAACAAGACCTTAGATACTGATATAATGCAGAGTATGTCGGTGCCATATGAACAATGTTTATTATTATTATTATTATTATTATTATTTTTATTATTTTTATTATTTTTATTATTTTTATTAATAATATTTATATTTGTATCTAATGCATTGTGTATTATAAATGTTACTATAAGATATTGTGTCCATTGTTCTATGTAACTACATATATATGATATAGTAGTAGTATACTACAACTACTACTACTATATCATATAGGCCAGGGGTGTCAAACTGCCGGCCCTCCAGCTGTTGGGAAACTACAACTCCCATATGCCACTGTTATAGATTATCAATGCATGATGGGAGTTGTAGTTTCCCAACAGCTGGAGGGCCGGCAGTTTGACACCTGTGATATAGGCCATGTTCACACGGCTTATTCTGGGACGTAATTCAGTCCGTAATTACGCGCCGGAGTGCGCCAATTAGGGCTGAATCCGTCCCAGTAACTAAGGTAATGCACAGTTCTCATAGAGAACTATGCATTACGTCTCCTCTCCCTGCTCGGCGAATACGCCGAGGGGGGAGATAAATGACATGTCATTTACTAGCGGCGTATACGCGCCACTAGTAATGATAGTCTATGGGCCGGCGAAGTGCCGGCCCCCGCTCACTCCCCCGCTCCCGCCCCCGGCCACACGGCGTAATTGCGGGGCGGAATTACGCCCCGCAGTTAAGCCGTGTGAACATAGCCATATAGTTACATAGAACAATGGAAACAATATCTTATAGCAACATTTATAATACACAATGCATTAGATACAAATATAATGAAGAATTTTTTTGGGCAGTAATAATCATAAAAATAATAACAACAATAATACCACTAGTTACTACTACTACTAATAAATACAATAATAACAATGATAATCACTACTACTGCTGCTACTTATTATTATTATTATTATTATTAGTAGTAGTAGTAGTAGTAGTAGTAGTAGTAGTAGTAGCAGCAGTAGTAGTATACCTGAATAAAATAAAATATGTTCTCTGGTTGGTTGCTATGGGCTCTGGTTGGTTCCTTTGAGTTCTGATTGGTTGCTATGGGCTCTGATTGGTTGCTATGGGCTCTGGTTGGTTCCTATGAGATCTGATTGGTTGCTATGGGCTCTGATTGGCGGCTATGGGCTCTGATTGGCGGCTATGGGCTCTGATTGGTCGCTATGGGCTCTGGTTGGTTCCTTTGAGTTCTGATTGGCGGCTATGGGCTCTGATTGGTTGCTATGGGCTCTGATTGGTTGCTATGAGCTCTGATTGGCGGCTATGGGTTCTGATTGGTTGCTAAGAGCTCTGATTAGTTGCTATGGCCTCTGATTGGTTACTATAGGCTATAATTAGTTGCTATGGCCTCTGATTGGTTACTATAGGCTCTGATTGGTTGCTATGGACCCTGATTGGTTGCTAAGTGCTCTGATTGGTTGCTATGAGCTCTGATTAGTTGCTATGGCCTCTGATTGGTTACTATGGGCTATGATTGGTTGCTATGGACCCTGATTGGTTGCTAAGTGCTCTAATTGGTTTCTATCAGCTCTGATTGGTCTATATGAGATCTGACCAGTTTCTTTGAGCTCTGATTAGTTGCTGTGGGCTCTGATTGGTCTATATGAGTTCTGATTGGTTGCTATGAGCTCTGATTGGTTGCTATGGGCAACAAAGAAAGTCCTCGAGCTATAGCTTTTTCATCCATAAGGCCCATAATGTGGAGCATATAAGAAACAGTTACATAGTCCCTGCAATAGACACAATGCCCTACTACAGTAATATTTATACAACATTGTTTGCACTTTCTATACAAATAGATTGAAGAATATGTTGATGCTGTATAAATAAAGATTATTATTATTAGTAGTAGTAATAGTAGTATTATATATAAATACCATATTAACAAATAATAAACAGTTACATAAACCCTGCAATAGACACAATACCCTACTATAGTAACATTTATACTACACTGTTTGCATTGGATACAAGTATAATGTGGAATATGTTGGTGCTATATAAATAAAGATTATTATTATTAGTAGTAGAAGTAGTAGCATTAGTAGTAATAGTAGTATTATTATTGATAAATACCATATTAACATATAAAAAAAACAGTTACATAAACCCTGCAATAGACACAATTTCCTATTGTAACATTTATACTACACTGTTTGCATTGGATACAAATAGATTGAAAAATATCTTGATACTATATAACTAAAGTTTATTATTATTATTATTAGTAGTAGTAGTAGTAGTATTAGGATGCTTTCACACAGTACATTTTTGATGCATTTTTTGATGCTTTTTTTGTACAGGAAGGCGCAGCAAGTAATGCTGTACATTGCTGCACATAAAAACTGGCAAAAATCACAATTTTACCGCGATTTTTGGCGTGATTTTTGTGCAGCAATGTACAGCATTAATTGCTGCGCCTTTCTGTACAAAAAACGCATAAAAAAACGCATAAAAAATGTACTGTGTGAAAGCATCCTAAGTAGTAGAAGTAATAGTAGTAGTAATGGTATTAGTATTATACATAAATACCATTTAAACACATAATAAACAGTTACATAGACCCTGCAATAGTCACAACACCCTATGGTAAAATTTCAACTACATTGTTTGCATTGGATACAAATGGATTGAATATTATTATTATTGTTATTTTAGTTACTATTATTATCATTATTATTATTATTATCATTAGTAGTAGTAGTAGTAGTAGTAGTAGTAGTAGTAGTAGCAGTAGTACTAGAATAGTATTAGTAGTAGTAGAAGTAATAGTAGTAGTAAGGGTATTAGTATTATACATACATACCATATTAACCTATAATAAACACAGTTACATAAACCCTACAATAGACACAACACCCTATGGTAACATTTCTCCTACACTGTTTGCATTGGATACAAATAGACTGAATATTATTATTATTGTTATTTTTATTATTATTATTAGTAGTAGTAGTAGTAGTAGTATCAGTAGTAATATTAGTAGAAGTAATAGTAGTATTAATGGTAGTAGTAGTATACATAAATACTATATTAACATATAATAAACAGTTACATAGACCCTGCAATAGTCACAACACCCTATGGTAAAATTTCAACTACATTGTTTGCATTGGATACAAATAGATTGAATATTATTATGTTTATTAGTAGTAGTGGTAGTAGCAATAGTAGTAGTATTAGAAATTGTAGTATTAGTAGTAACAGTAGTAGTAATGGGATTAGTATTGTACATAAATACCATATTAACATGTAATAAACAGTTACATAAACCCGCAATAGACACAACACGCTTTG
>JAODAL010001124.1:0-190000 GCA_025379985.1 Phyllomedusa bahiana | reverse complement strand
CCAGTAAATCATACATGATGGGGATTTTTGCATTTTAATAGAAATCTGCATCCTGCATCCCCCATCAATATTGCATGGCGGCGTCAGGACACCCTACAAGTGCATTATCCGTCTCTTGGCCACGAGCGGCTTCTCCATCGAGCGCATGAGTTATTTATTTGGCCGCTCTCTCCGCGTTGTTTCTACATTATTTTTGCTCTCAGAGTTCAAGCATGATTTAATGTGTCACAACTCATTTGCCTAACCGGCCCCGATTGTCTGACATACTTCCACTAAACCAGGGCAGCCGTCCTTTCAAGCATGCGGCTGCCCAGACAAATGAAGTGTCACAACAGTTAGGACTTGTTCTCGGATGGTGACAGCGGTAGCTTCCTCTGACAATGCCGCCAGTGGGGAACGTAGACGGTACTAATACCAACAGACACATGGCGGGTCATTGTAGACTCCGGCCACACACGCCGCCGAACCCCGAGCTTCAAAGGACTCATTGATCGTTCATGTGGAAATCATGGCGGGTTTGGGGCGAGGGTATCAGTGAAATGGGTGGAAAAAAAAAATAAAAAATCTGCCGTCAGCCGAACTGCAAAGCTTGCGAAATAGAAGACACCTGACAGTTCTATGGGGAGCACAGCATGGGGGGTGGGGGGGGGGGGGGAGGGAGTCGCAGTGGAGAGCGGTTTTCTATGGATGCTAGAGGCCTGACAGCGAGCGAGAATCACGGCTGGAGCCGTCCATGTACTATAGGGAGCTGCAAGCTGAGAGATAGGCTTGAAATGATCGCCCTGATCCTCCAGTGATCTGCATGTTAGCTTGAAGGCAGGCGGACAAATAGGGAGCCATCAGTACATTGTTATGACTTCTGTGCCAATGGCATGAGGCAATGGGTAGGAATGGACAGTACGGTGGCTCAGTGGTTAGCACAGTGCAGCACGGTGGCTCAATGGTTAGTACAATGTAACATAGTGGCTCAGTGGTTAGCACAATGTAACATGGTGGCTCAGTGGTTTGCACAGTACAGCAGGGTGGCTCAGTGGTTAGTATGGGCAGCATGGTGGGTCAGTGGTTAGTACAGTGCAGCATGATGGCTTCAGTGGTTTGCACAGTGTAACATGGTGGCTCAGTGGTTAGCACAGAGCAGCATGGTGGCTCAGTGCTTTGTATGGACAGCATGGTGGCTCAGTGGTTAGCACAGTGTAACATAGTGTCTCAGTGGCTAGCACAATGAATCATGGTGGCTCAATGGTTAGCACAGTGCAGCATGGTGGCTCAGTGGTTAGCATAGTGCAGCTTGGTGGCTAAGTGGTCATCACAGTGAAGCTTGGTGGCTCAGTTTTTTGTATGGCCAGCATGGTGGCTCAGTGGTTAGCACAGTGTAACATGGTGGCTCAGTGGTTAGCACAATGAAGCATAGTGGCTCAGTGGTTAGCACAGTACAGCACGGTGGCTAATTGATTAGAACAGTGCAGCAGGGCGGCTCAGTGGTTAGTATGGGCAGCATTGAAGCTCAGTGATAAGTATGGACAGCCTGGCTCAGTGGTTAATATGTGCAGCTGGGTGGCTCAGTGAATATGACATTGCAGCATTATTGCTCCGTGGTTAGTACATTGCAGCAAGGTAGCTCACTGGTTAGTATAGGCAGCATGTTGGCTCAGTGGTTAGCACAGTGTAAATGGTGGCTCAGTGGTTAGCAAAGTGCAGCAGGGTGACTCAGTAGTTAGTATGGGCCGCATGGAAGCTCAGTGATAAGTATGGACGGCACGGTGGCTCAGTGAATATGACAGTGCAGCACGATAGGTGAGTGGTGAGTATGGGCAACACGGTGGCTCATTGGTGATCTCAGTGCTGTATGGCGGCTCAGTAGTTAGCATGGTGGCACTGTGTCTAGTATGAGAATCATGGTGGCTCAGTGGTTAGCACATTGCAGCACGGTTACTCAATGGTGAGAAAAATTGCAGCATGGTGGCTCAGTGGTTACAAAATGGCAGCATGGTGGCTCAGTGGTTATAAAATTGCAGCATGGTGGCTCAGTGGTTATAAAATTGCAGCACGATGGCTCAGTGGTTACTATTGTAACTTTTTCTGCTATATAGCACTACTATGTAGGTCATGTGATATATGGCGCTATCTTTAAACCTATAATGTTGATTCTTACACGGTTGCTATACGGCCCCTATGAACAGATTGAAGGCGTAACAATAGGGGGACTGTCACACCCACCTCAGGAGTCTAAGGGGTCAGATGTCCGTCAGCCACTAGCAAGACCCCATGGCAGGCGAGGGGCTGGTTACTGCTTTCCCACATTTTGCATATGGCAGTAGGAGCCGTCATCAACCTTGGAACATTTTGAAGCTAATATTTTGTCATACATTTGCTAAATTATTCCCGCTTTCAGCAGACGCTTGTCAAGAACCCGAGGACGAGCACTTAGCATCTTCATAGAAAACCGACAATTTCGTGTCAAACTGCTTTTATTTCTTGGCGCATCAGACAAGTGAGCGGCAGAACCTTCCCCTCTCGCCACATTTTACCTTTTGAAATGTTTCTAAAATATAACATAAAAAGTCTTCCTACTCGGAGATTGAAGACACAAGGTGAAGGAAACATCCGACACTTTCTTCATCTTCTGTGGCTTCTGCAAAGAGGGACTGATGTGAACCACATGGAAGAACCTACAGTGATAACTAGGATCCGGAACGGGAAATAGGGAAACACTGTAGCGTCGAAATTAGTGACCCGTCCTGCAACAGCCAGGTCAAGAGGCAGGGTTGGGCCCTCTGTGCCGATTGTGAGTTTTGGCGTAGGGCCTCACCGGGAAGAGGAGTCTAAGGAGCCCCCTGGTCTTTCCTTGGACACCATTGCAAGGGAACTGCCAGGTGGCTACCCCCGACAAGGTCAGTCGTAATGGTGGCTGATGCACAGGTGAGGTAGAGAAGCATAAGGCGAAGGTGGAGTCGGGTTGAGAATGGTGGGTCAGGACAGAGGCGTTCTGCAGTTGTTGTGGTCACAGGTAGGAGGTCAAGGTAGGTGACGTTCTATTGGGGTTGAGGTCACAGGGAGGAGGTCAGGGCAGGAAGCATTCTTTAGTGGTCAAGATCATAAGCAGTAGGTAATGGCAGGCGGTGTTCTATCATGGTCAGAGTCACATGCAGAAGGTCAGGGCAGGCAGCGTTCTATATTTTTGGTCACAGGCAGAAGGTCAAAGTAGGTGACGTTCTATCGTGGTTGAGATCACAGGCAGGAGGTCAGGGCAGGAAGCATTCTTTAGTGGTCAGGATAGTAAGCAGGAGGGCACGGCAAGTGGTGTTCTATCTTGGTCAGAGTCACAGACAGGAGGGCAGGGCAGGCGGCATTCTATTGTGGTCAGAGTAACAGGCAGGAGGTCAGGGCAGGGCAGGGCAGGATCATAACCAGGAGGTCAATGCAGGCTATGCTCTATCATGGTCAGAGTCACAGGCAGGAGGTCAGGGCAGGGCAGGATCATAACCAGGAGGTCAATGCAGGCTATGCTCTATCATGGTCAGAGTCACAGGCAGGAGGTCAGGGCAGGGAGGGCAGGATTATAAGCAGGAGGTCAGTGCAGGCTATGCTCTATCATGGTCAGAGTCACAGGGAGGAGGTCAGGGCAGGAAGCATTCTATCATGGTCAGAGTCACAGGCAGGAGGTCAGGGCAGATGGCATTCTATCAGTGTCAGAGTCTCTGACAGTCGCTGAAAACGGAACTGAAAACTGGAGAATGTTCGGTTCGAGTTCTAAAAATTCGAGAAGTTCTATTAGAACTTAACTTTTCTAGAACGTTTCGATCAACACTATTCATAAACCTTGATTTTTTTAACCACTTTAATCAATGAAGGTTTTTTCTTGCTGTTTGTCAAGAGCTGATCTTCATTTCGCGGTGGTGACTGTCCTTGGACGTAAGAGCAATTTAACAGCTGGAATAAGCTGATGATCCACATCTGAGCTTGATGAATAGATGTGTTCGTTTTCTTCTGGATGGTTAGGGAGGGCTGGGCTATGCGCTATAATTTGTATACCGGTGACTTCATGCCTCACTATGGTCATTAACGGGGAATTTTTTTGTAAGTCGAAACATGACAGACCTTGATTTATTTCCATGCTTGTTTTTGCGTGTGGAGGGGGAGGGGGCTGTAATCTTATCTTCCTTGCATATGTTGCCAATTTGCCTCGGACTGGTCCTGGGATATGTAAGACATGACTAAAATCTATAGCCTTATCAGATACCGGCCGCACCTGTTCCAAAAAAAAGACACTTGCCTTATGTTCGACACTCGGCTAATGTTTGCCACTCGTTTGATGTTTGATACTCGGCTAATGTTTGACACTCAGCTAATGTTTGACACTCGGCTAATGTTCGACACTAGGCTAATGTTTGATACTCGGCTAATGTTCGACACTCGGCTAATGTTTGACACTCGGCTAATGTTTGACACTCGGCTAATGTTTGACACTCGGCTAATGTTCGACACTCGGCTAATGTTCGACACTCGGCTAATGTTTGACACTCGGCTAATGTTCGACACTCGGCTAATGTTCGACACTCGGCTAATGTTCGACACTCGGCTAATGTTTGACACTCTGCTAATGTTTTACACTGGGCTAATGTTTGACACTCGGGTAATGTTGGACATTCGGTTAATGTTGACACTCGCTAATGTTGACAACGGCTAATGTAGACACTTGGCTAATGTTTGACACTCGGCTAATGTTTGACACTCGGCTAATGTTCGACACTCACATAATGTTCGACACTCGGCTAATGTTCGACACTCGGCTAATGTTTGACACTCGGCTAATGTTTGATACTCGGCCACTCAGCAAATGTTCGACACTCGGTAAATGTTCGACACTCGGCTAATGTTTGACACTTGGCTAATGTTTGACACTCGGCTAATGTTCGACACTTGGCTAATGTTTGACACTCTGCTAATGTTTTACAATCGGCTAATGTTTGACACTCTGCTAATGTTTTACACTCGGCTAATGTTGATTAGATTAATATTGTGGAAATCAGATGCCAGGAAGATCTCGGTGCTTACAAGTTCGGAGTGAAAAATGCTTTTATTTCATCGTTTCCCCAAACCCCTTGCAAAGGTTCACACTGGGTTAATTTTTCCGACCCAAACTGGGCTAATGTTCGAACCCCGGCAAATTTTTTAACACTCGAAAAATTTTTCGACACTGGGCTGATTTTTGACCTCGGCCAACCCGGTTAAACCGGCTATGTTCGATACTCGGCTAATTTCGAATCCCTAATTTTTGAACATCGGCTAATGTTTGACACTCGCTAATGTTTGACCCCCAAATTTTAACCCCGGCAAAATGTTCGACACCCCGTTTACTGTTGCCCAACTCGGCTAATGTTGGGACAACTCCTAATTTTCGACATTTGGGCAAATGTTTGACCTCGGCTAGTTTTTGAAAACTCCCCCGGATTTCTTTCGACACTCGCAAATTTTTAAAACTCACTAATTTTCCGACCTGGGCAAATTTTTTTCGATACCCCGGCAAGGGGTTCGACCCCGAAAAAAAATTGTTCGACCCCGGGCCTAATATTTACACAGGGCTAAGTTTAACACTCAGTTTAATTTTTTAAAAATGGCCCTTTTTTTTCAACACGGGAAAAATTTTTTATCCCGGGGCAAATGTTTGACATTCGCTAATGTTCAAACACTCGCTAATTTTTTTGATACCCGGCTAATGTTCACACTCAGCTAATTTTTGACCCCTGGGCAAATTTGTTCGAAAACTCGGCTAATGTTTGAAACTGGGCTAATTTTCGACACTCGGGCAAATTTTACCCCCCCCTTTAATTTTTGACTTTCCGGGCTAATTTGACACTCGGCTAATTTTCAAAACACTTTAGGCAAATGTTCGTTCCCCCTCGGCAAATTTCGACACTCGCTGATTTTCGACACAAAGGCTGGGGTTCGACACCCCGCTAATGTTTGCCCACACGGCTAAGTTTGACACTCCGGCAAGGGTTTTTTTTTTCCCGATACTCGGCTTAGGGGTTGCCCACTCAGATATCTTTTCAAACCACTCGGCTAATTTTGACACTGGGGCAAAATGTTCGACATTTGGCTAATGTTCGCCCACTTGGCTAATTTTCCAACATTTGGCTAATGTTTGACACCCCCTTGTAATGTTTTTTTACAATGGGCTAATGTTTAAACACTCTGTAATTTTTTAAAACCGGGTTTTAATTTTTTAAATTAAAGTTTAATTTTGTGGAAATCAAAATGCCGGGAAGATCTCGGTCCTTTAACAATTCCCGGGGGTAAAAAAAGCTTTTTTTTTCTTTGGGATTCCAAACCTTTTGCGAGATTCGACACTTGGCAAATTTTTGGGACACTCCCCGGTTTAATTTTTCGACCCTCGGCAATTTCCCGACCCCCTGGGCTAATGTTTAAAACCCTCGACAAATGTTCGACCCCGGGCTGATGTTTTAAACACCCCGGCTATTTTCAAAACTGGGCTATTTTTCGATATTTCCGGCTAAGTTCGACATTTGGGCTAATGTTTTCCCACTGGGCCTAATGTTTTGATTAGATTAAATTGAAAATCAATGCCAGGAAGATCTCGGTGTTTTAACAATTTCCCGGAGTAAAAAAATTAGCTTTTATTTCATCGGTTTTCCCAAACCTTTTGGGCGATTTCAAACACTTGGCTAATTTTTTTGACACTGGGTTAATGTTCGACCTTGGCTAATTTTCGAAAACCCCCCAACCCGGCAAATGTTTGACACTCGCAAATTTCGACCCCTAAACTGAGGGTTTTACACTCGGGCTACTTTTCGATTACTCCGCTGATGTTCGATACTCGCTAATTTCGACACCCGGTTTAAATTTTTGGGACCCTGGGTTTAATTTTTTGACCTCCGCTAATGTTTGACACTTCGGCAAGTTCGACACTCGCTACGTTCAAACATTTCGCTAATGTTCAAACCCCCCTCGGCAAATGTTCGACCGGCTAATTTTTTGACACTGGGGCTATTTTGACACCCGGATTTCGTTCAAACACCTGGCAATGTTTGACACTAGGCTAATGTTCGCACTGGGCAAGTTCGTCCCGGGCCCTAGTGGTTCGACAACGACAAATGTTTTGCACTTGGGGGGGCTAAATATTTTGACAAAAGGGGCTAATTTTACACCAGCAATGTTTACACTGGGTTTATGTCAACACTAGCAAATTTTGATACTCGCCTAATTTTTGACATTCGGCAATTTCGACACTCGGCTAATGTTTGATACTCCTAATGTTCGACACTCACAAATTTTTGACACTCGGTAATATTTGACACAGGGCAAATGTTCGACACTCGGCTAATGTTTGACACTCGGTCAATGTTCAATTCTCGGCTAGTGTTTGAAACTCGGATATCGTTCGACACTCGGCTAATGTTTGACACTCGGCTAATGTTTGACACTCGGCTAATGTTCGACACTCGGCTAATATTCGATACTCGGCTAGTGTTCGACACTCGGATATCGTTCGACACTCGGCTAATGTTTAACACTTGGCTAGTGTTTGACACTCATATATCGTTCGACACTCGGCTAGTGTTCAACACTCGGATAGCGTTCGACACTCGGCTAATGTTCGACACTCGGCTAATGTTCGATACTCGGCTAATGTATGACACTCGGCTAATGTTTGACACTCGGCTAATGTTTGACACTCGGCTACTGTTCGACACTCGGCTACTGTTCGACACTCGGCTAATGTTTGACACTTGGCTAATGTTTGATACTCTGCTAATGTTTTACACTCGGCTAATGTTTGATTAGATTAATATTGTGGAAACCAGATGCCAGGAAGATCTCAGTGCTTCCAAGTTCGGAGTGAAATATGCTTTTATTTCATAGGATTCCAAACCTTTGTGAGGTTCGACACTTGGTTAATGTTCGACACTCGGCTAATGTTTGACACTCGGCTAATGTTTGACACTCGGCTAATGTTCGACACTCGGCTAATGTTCAACACTCGGCTAATGTTCGATACTCGGCTAGTGTTTGACACTCAGATATCGTTCGACACTCGGCTAATGTTTGACACTCGGCTAATGTTTGACACTCGGCTAATGTTCAACACTCGGCTAGTGTTCAACACTCGGCTAATGCTCAACACTCGGCTAATGTTCGATACTCGGCTAGTGTTTGACACTCAGATATCGTTCGACACTCGGCTAATGTTTGACACTCGGCTAATGTTCGACACTCGGCTAATGTTCGACACTCGGCTAATCTTTGACACTCGGCTAATGTTTGATTAGATTAATATTGTGGAAACCAGATGCCAGGAAGATCTCGGTGCTTCCAAGTTCGGAGTGAAATATGCTTTTATTTCATCGGATTCCAAACCTTTGCGAGGTTCGACACTTGGCTAATGTTTGACACTCGGTTAATGTTCGACACTCGGCTAATGTTCGACACTCGGCTAATGTTTGACACTCGACAAATGTTCGACACTCGGCTGATGTTTGACACTCGGCTACTGTTCGATACTCGGCTGATGTTCAATACTCGGCTGATGTTCGATACTCGGCTAATGTTCGACAGTCGGCTAATGTTTGACACTCGGCTAATGTTTGACACTCGGCTACTGTTCGACACTCGGCTAATGTTTGACACTCGGCTAATGTTTGACACTCGGTTAATGTTCGACACTCGGTTAATGTTCGACACTCGGCTAATGTTTGACACTCGGCTAATGTTCGATACTCGGCTAGTGTTTGACACTCGGATATCGTTCGACACTCGGCTAGTGTTCAACACTCGGATAGCGTTCGACACTCGGCTAATGTTCGACACTCGGCTAGTGTTCAACACTCGGTTAACTTTCGACACTCGGCTAATGTTCGACACTCGGCAAATGTTCGACACTCGGCTAATGTTCGACACTCAGCTACTGTTCGACACTCGGCTACTGTTCGACACTCGGCTACTGTTCGACACTCGGCTAATGTTCGATACTCGGCTAATGTTCGACAAACGGATATCGTCTTACACTCGGCTAATGTTTGACACTCAGCAAATGTTTTACACTCGGCTAGTGTTCAACACTCGGATATCGTTCGACACTCGGCTAATGTTTGACACTCGGCTAATGTTCGATACTCGGCTAATGTTCGACAATCGGATATCGTTTGACACTCCTCTAATGTTTGACACTCAGCAAATGTTTGACACTCGGTAAATGTTTGACACTCGGTTAATGTTCGACACTCGGCTAATGTTTGACACTCGGCTAATGCTTGACACTCGGCTAATGTTTGACACTCGGTTAATGTTCAGGGGGGACACTCGGCAATGATTTGACCTCCGGGTATAATGTTCGACTACTCGGCTAATGTTCGATACTCGGCTAATGTTCGACAATCGGATATCGTTTGACACTCGGCTAATGTTTGACACTCAGTAAATGTTTGACACTCGGTAAATGTTCGACACTCGGCTAATGTTCGACACTTGGCTAATGTTTGACACTCGGCTAATGTTTGATTACATTAATATTGTGGAAACCAGATGCCTAGAGAAGATCTCGGTGCTTCATAGGTTCACGCGCAGTGAAAATGTTTTATTTTCATACGGATATACCAACCTTTGCGAGGCTTCGAACACTGGAATAATGTTTGACACTTCGGTTAAGTTCGACACTCGGACTAATGTTCGACCACTCGCGCTATGTTGACACTTTGAATAATGTTCGACACTCGGCTCGATGTTTGACAGCTCGGATCTACTATGTTCGATACTTCACGGCTGCAATGTTTCCAATTAATTCGGCTTGATGTTCGATACTCGGCTAATGTTCGACAGTCGGCTAATGTTTGACACTCGGCTAATGTTCGACACTCGGCTACTGTTCGACACTCGTCTACTGTTCGACACTCGTCTACTGTTCGACACTCGTCTACTGTTCGACACTCGGTTAATGTTCGACACTCGGCTAATGTTTGACACTCGGCTAATGTTCGTGTTTGCCACTCGGATATCGTTCGACACTCGGCTAGTGTTCAACACTCGGATAGCGTTCGACACTCGGCTAATGTTCGACACTCGGCTAGTGTTCAACACTCGGTTAACTTTCGACACTCGGCTAATGTTCGACACTCGGCAAATGTTCGACACTCGGCTAATGTTCGACACTCCGCTACTGTTCGACACTCGGCTACTGTTCGACACTCGGCTAATGTTCGACACTCGGCTAATGTTCGATACTCGGCTAATATTCGACACACGGATATCGTTTGACACTCGGCTAATGTTTGACACTCAGCAAATGTTTGACACTCGGTAAATGTTCAACACTCGGTTATGTTCGACACTCGGCTAATGTTTGACACTCGGTTAATTTTTCGAAAATTTCGGCTAATGTTCGAAAATCGGATATTTTTGGACCTCCTTTAATTTTTTGCCCAATCGGCAAATGTTTGAATTTCGGTAAATTTTGGGGGCCCACTGGGTTTATTTTTCCGACACTCGGCTTTGTTTGCCCTCGGCTAATGTTTGACCTCGGAAATTGTTTGACACTCGGTTAATTTTGCCCACTCGGCAAATTTTTTTCGACACTCGGTTAATTTTTTGCCCATTCGGTTTTTGTTTGCATTTCCGGTTTTTGTTCGAAACTGGTAATGTTGGGATACTCGGATAATTTTTCGCCCAATGGATTTCGTTTGAAAATGGTTTAATTTTTTTACCCCAAGTAAAGGGTTTGCACTCGGAAAAATGTTCGACCTGGGTTTAAATTGTTCGACACTCGGCTAATGTTTGATTAGATTAATATTGTGGAAACCAGATACCAGGAAGATTGTTGCTTCCAAGCTCGGAGTGAAATATGCTTTAATTTCATAGGATTCCAAACCTTTGTGAGGTTTTGGTGCCGCGCGCAGATGCTTATCGGGTGGAGGAGCTTTCCCGGCCCAAAGATTATCCCCCCAAAAATTTGTTTAAATTTCTCCTTTTGCGGCGCGTAGGCGCGGGGGGAGGGGAATTTCTAGAAGCTGAGAAATTGGGGGAAAACAGAGGCCCCTAAACTTTTGGTTGATAGTTTTAATTCATTCATTTTGGGGGAAAATTCATTCGGAAAGATGTTTTTTAGAGTGCTCACTTTAAAAATCCTCCCCCTGGGGGCCCTCTTTTTCATCAGAAGTGGCCTCCATCCCCGTATGGCCATCTGTGACTACGGCTGTTATCTGAGATGGACACCTTCCTCATGTACTCAGAATTTCTTTTTTGGGGTTTTTGTGGTTTTGCAAAAAAATTTAAAATTAAAGGGGGAGGAAAGCTTCCCAAATTAAATTTTAAAAACAAAAAAAAAATTCCCTGCCCCCTTTTGTGATTTAGTCCCCACAGTATCTTTAGGGGGGTTGCCCCAGTGATAGAGCTCCTCAGTTTTGGCCCCACCATTCGCATTACAATCCCTTCCCCGGGCAGTTACTTTCATTTTCTTCCCTGCCTATTTAATCACACCACTCCCCCTGTGGCGAGTGTCAACCCCGGTGCGGTCATTCTAAAACCCGTCCTTTGGGACCCCTTTTAGAAATCCACACACTGATCCCTTACTGAGTGTTAAAACCCCAGGTGCTGTCACTCTACCCCCATCCTCTGAAATTCGTAGTAATCACCACACTCACTCCCTGGGGTGGTTTTTGGACCCCCAAAGGTTTGCGGTCGTTCTCTTGTGCCCTTTTTCCCCTTTTGTAATAACAAAAAATTCACTGCTTTGAGCAAAGTGTTCAACCCCCAAGGACCTTCTTTTTCCCTTCCCGCCCCTCTGTACCCCTTAGTAATCACCAACTCACTGCTGAGGGGGAGTTTCAATCCCGGGTGCTGTATTCCACTCCGTCCTCTGTACCCCTTAGTAATTCCCAACACCTCATTTGCTAAAGTGAATTTTTTGCCCCAGGTGGTGTCGTTTCAAATTTGTGTCCTCTTTTTACTCTTTAGTAATCACACACACTCATTTGCTAAAGCAAGGTGTTAAACCCACGGGTTTGCCTTCATTTTTTTTCGCCCTCGGGTACCCCTTATTTTTAATCACACAAAACTCACTGGGGGTGGGGGTTTTTAAACCCCCCAGGTGTGTCATTCTGCCCCCTTTTCTCTGTATCCTTTGTAATTTGTAAAAATTTTGCAAATAAATGAAAAAAAAAAGAAACCTCAATTAGGTTTGTGCATTGAAAAAAAAAAAATTCCCGTTTGGTAACCTTGCAGTTTTTAAAATAAAACCCCCCTACGTGCAGGAGAATTTGCCATCATCGGGTAATTTGTAGCTAGTAAAGTTCTTTTGTATAAGAAGACCATTGTTTGACTGGGTTTTGGGCACACGGGGGGAAAACGCCCATGGTGATATCAAGCCCTCCCTGGGTCACATTCTAGGGCAGTTAAAAAAAACAAAAAAAAACACCTTTTGAAACACTAAAAGTTTAACCCAGGAAAAAACCCAAGGAAGGGGAATGCCTTTATGGGTAAAGAAACCCTTTTTTAACTTTACATGCTGCGGATTTGTTGCAAAAATTCCTGCAACTAAAAATCTGTTCCATAGACTTTTACTGGTTTTATTTTGGTGGCAGCCACATGGATTTCTCCAAGTCCCATTCAGGTGGAAAGGACAGTAACAAAAATTGCGGGCTCTTTTTGGCTTAAAGTGTTTTACTACATATATAGCGTATAGATCGGATATTCCATAAATATCTGATAGGTAGGTTAGTCTTAGAGGGTTAGGGTTCAATGATTAGGGTTAGAAAGTTAGTGTTATTATTAGAGGGTTAGGATTACAGGATTGTGGTTAAAGAGTTAGGGTTAGTGGGTTAATGTTAGAGGGTTAGGGTTATTGGGTTATTGTTAGAGGGTTAGGGTTAGTGGGTTAGTGTTAGAGGGTTAGAGTTAGTGGGTTAGTGTTAGACGCTTAGGGTTAGTGGGTTAGGGTTAATGTTAGAGGGTTAATGTTAGAGAGTTATGGTTAGTTTTAGAGGGTTAAGTTTAGTGGGTTAGTGTTAGAGGCTTTGGGTTAGTGGGTTAGGGTTAATGTTAGAGGGTTAGTGTTAGAGTAAATATTCAAGGGTTAGAGGGTTAGAATTAGTGGGTTAGTGTTAGAGGGTGTGGGTTAGTGTTAGATGGTTGGGGTTAGGGTTAGAAGGTTAGAATTAGTGGGATAGTGTTAGAGGGTTGGGGTTAGTGTTAGAGGGTGTGGGTTAGTGTTAGAGGGTTGGGGTTAGTGTTAGAGGGTGTGGGTTAGTGTTAGACGGTCGGGGTTATTGTTAGAAGGTAAGGTTTGGTGGGTTAGTGTTAGAGGGTAAGGGTTAGTGGGTTAGGGTTAGTGTTAGAAGGTTAGGATTAGAGTTAGTGTTGGGGGTTAGGATTCGAAGGTTAGCGTTAGAGGATAAGGGTTAGTGTTAGGGGTTAATATTAGAGGGTTAGGGTTAGTGGGTTAGGCTTAGAGGGTTAGGGTTAGTGTTAGAGGGTGTGGGTTAGTGTTAGAGGGTTAGGGTTAGTGGGTTTGGGTTAGAGTGTTAGGGTTAGTGTTAGAGGGTGTGGGTTAGTGTTAGAGGGTTAGGGTTAGTGGGTTTGGGTTAGTGTTAGAAGGTTAGGATTAGAGTTAGTGTTGGGGGTTAGGATTCGAAGGTTAGGGTTAGAGGAAAAGGGTTAGTGTTAGAGGGTTAGGGTTAGTGTTAGAGGGTTAGGGTTAGTGTTAGAGGGTTAGGGGATTAGGGTTAGAATTGAAGGGTTAGGGTTACAGTGTTAGGATTAGGGTTGGAGGTTGAAGGTCAGGCTTAGATTTATAGGGTTACAGGGTTTGGGTTGGGGACCTATCCTAAGGATAGGCTGCCAAAACTCCCATTTCAGAATGGAGAAGTGGCACAAGAGAAAATAATTGCCGCAATGAAGCTCCCTTCACTTGTGTCACCAATGTTGTCCCCTATGAGTCCACAGAAGAGCACCCAAGACATGGCAACCACCAATTTTACAGAAAAAGCCAAAATTAAGAGGTTTGAGGAACTTTTGGTTCCTGGTCATTGCGGCGAGTCCCAGCCGCCTCCATTTTGTAAGGCTCGTGATGTAACCTAATAAGTCATTGTCTTGCAGCAGGGTAACCTCTATAATGTCATTTCCCCTCCTCGCCCTCCATACCGTCTGATCGCCGCGTGTAATGTGCTTAACAGGATGAGTAATCTGCGCTCCTCGCGTCGGGAGGGTGTCAGCACTTTTTAATGCACTCGTTGAACCTGTCTGCAAAGGCGCTCTACAATAATTAGATGTTAAAAGACTGATGACAGATCTGAAGGGGGGAGAATAGAAACGTATACGGCAGGGACGGCGCGGAGGACATCAAGCTAAACAATACAAACTATTAAAAATTGTCAAATAAAATTCAGAATTCAGAATTTTTTTTTATTGAAAATACAATTTTTTTAAAATATATTTTTGTTTATAGTTTGATCTAATTTAAGGCATTTTAAGGGGTTATCCAGTAATATAATCTTACACAATTTTCTGTGGCTTCCTGCAGTTCTACGTCAGCTCAGTAGCTCTGAGTCACATCTATGTGTCAGACCCAGGAGATCAGGTAACCAAAACCACCCACAGGAAACAGCTCTGTGTTGGACCCAGGAGATTAGGTGACCAAAACCACACACAGGAGACAGCTCTGTGTTGGACCCAGTAGATCAGGTAACCAAAATAACACACAGGAAACAGCTCTGTGTTGGACCCAGTAGATCAGGTAACCAAAATAACACACAGGAAACAGCTCTGTGTCAAACCCAGGAGATCAGGTGACCAAAACCTCACACAGGAAACAGCTCTGTGTCAAACCCAGGAGATCAGGTGAATAAAACCACACACAGGAGAAAGCTCTGTGTCAAACCCAGGAGAGCAGGTGACCAAAACCACGAACAGGAACAAGCTCTATGTCAAACCCAGGAGATCAGGTGCCCAAAATCACATACAGGAAACAGCTCTGTGTCAAACCCTACACAGGAGACAGCTCTGTATCAAACCCAGGAGATCAGGTGACTAAAACCACAAACAGGAAACAGCTCTGTGTCAAACCCAGGAGATCAGGTGACCAAAACCACACACAGGAGACAGCTCTGTGTCAAACCCTGGAGATCAGGTGACCAAAACCACACACAGGAAACAGCTCTGTATCAAACCCTGGAGATCAGGTGACCAAAACCACACACAGGAAACAGCTCTGTGTCAAACCCAGGAGATCAGGTGACCAAAACCACACACAGAAAACAGCTCTGTATCAAACCAGGAGATCAGGTAACCAAAACCACACACAGGAAACAGCTCTGTGTCGGGCCCAGGTGATCAAGTGACCAAAGGGGTGTGGCTTGTTCTAGAGCAGACTTTAAAGCCCCACCTCAGGGCAGTAACGGGGTGGGTTGCACTGAGACTGGTGTTGGGAGAGAGGAAGATTGACAAACAAAGCAACGGATCCTGGGGCTTGTAGTCTTACAAGGCAAAGGGAAATAGCTCTCAAACAGGAAATGCTGCAATTCAACTGCAGAGAAGGGAGATATTCCCCAAGGCTATGGTTGGAAATAGGGTTGGATTAGTCCTTCTTGTAACTCTGAAGTTCCACAGTTCTTGCCCAGGTGTTCCCCAGGGTTTTGGTTGGAGATAGGGTTGGTCTAACACTAATCCCAAGTCTGAAGTTCCCCACTTGTTGCCGAGATGTTCCCCTGGGCTATGTTTGTAGATCGAGTTGGACCTCAACTGGAGGGAATCTAGAATCAACTCCAACAGTGGGCCCAGAAACACCTCAACTGGAGTGAACCTAGAATCAACTCCACCGGTATGCCCAGAAACACCTCAACTGGAGGGAACCTAGTATCAACTCCACTGGTGTGCCCAGAAACACCTCACCTAGTGGGACCCTACAATCACCTCCACCGGTGGGCCTTGAAACACCTCAACTAGAGGGAACCTAGTATCTACTCCACCGGTTTGCCCAGAAACACCTCAACTAGAGGGAACCTAAAATCAACTAAACCGGTGGGCCCAGATACAGCTCAACTAGAAGGAACCTAGAATCAACTAAACCGGTGGGCCCAGAAACACCTCAACTGGAGGGAACCTAGAATCAACTCCACCGGTGGGCCCATAAAAACTCAATTTGCAGGCCCCTAGAGTCAACTCTACCTGTGGGCACCCAAGACCAACACTGAACACAACTCAAGTCAAAAATTAAATAAAAATTGGAGAATTAAGCCAAGACAATGGTTCCATTTCATCCTTCTCTAATATCATGGAATCAGACAAGAGGGTTCAGATGTCAAGTTGTTGAAAAGACAACGAGATATTTTGATTATTTTCGGAGCAATTACACAGCAGCGATTTATCTCGCTAGGTGTTGCCTTTGTCTCCCGGCTGAAGCCGTCAGTGAAGTGTTTGTCAATTTACAACGTCTGGGTTTTAGTTTTCGAGCTAAAAAGGAATACAAATATCTGTGGAGTAGCTCCTCATGCCTAATAATTAGTGCTCTGTCACAGTGACTGCCTCCTGTTGAATGCATCTTTCATGTGCAGTACTGAGAGTCCAATGTTCACACAACTGACAGGACTTGGCATGACTAACTGGCAGATGTTTCCAGCCACTGAAGTGCTGCGGGGTTACGGACACCCAGCTTTACCGCTGTGAATTAAATTGGTGCAGTGCTGAGCCGTCTCGAGGGATTTCACTCAAAGACAATTTTTAACACTGAGTGACTAATGCTTCAGCAGTCGCCGGCTCATCCAGTCGTCCCAGGTCTTTGTAATGTCTTCCTAATTGTTTCCGATATAATGCATGGAAGGAAATCCGTGTGTCTTGTATCAATGGAAATCTACAGCAAAAAAGAAAAACTACAAAATAAAATTTAAAAAACACAAAGTCCATAGTCAAACCTTAAAGGTTTCGGTAAGGTACGACCCTGCCCCAATGTGTTGTCATCTCGCTTATAGACAACATGGTGTAGACTAGGCCCATTTGTAGTGCCAGCCTTCTTGGCTCTAGCAAAGTACATCCATTAGCTTCCAAACAAAGACTATAGCCTTAGATTGGGAACCACACAAACCATGGCCTGGACCTGGAAACTTTGGAGCAGTCATCCCACCCAGCTCTTTGATGGCTATAATAAAACCCGGCCTGGATCACCAGCATCAGCAGTTATACTAACATAAAAAGTGTCAGTTGCAATAGGTGACTGAGAACCATACAAACCCTGGCCTGGACCTGGAAACTTTGGAGCAGTCATCCCACCCAGCTCTTTGACTGCTCTAATAAAACCCTGCCGGGATTAGCCGCATCAGCGGTTATACTAACATAACCAGTGTTAGTTGCAATAGATGACTGAGAACCATACAAACCCTGGCCTGGACCTGCAAACTTTGGAGCAGTCGTCCCATCCAGTTCTTTGATGGCTCTAATAAATCCCGGCCCGGATCAGCTGCATCAGCCGTTATACTAACATAACCAGTGTCAGTTGCAATAGGTGACTGACATTTATGAAGAAACTGGGCCCTTACTTCACTGAGGCCAGGCCTTTACAGCTCTGACTTTTGTGTAATCAAACCCATTAAAATCAGAAGTTAAAGTGTCAGTCTACTATAATAATGATAGATATTAGATAGATAGATAGATAGATAGATAGATAGATATGAGATAGATAGATAGATATGAGATAGATAGATAGATAGATATGAGATAGATAGATATGGGATAGATAGATAGATAGATAGATAGATAGATAGATAGATAGATAGATAGATATGAGATAGATAGATAGATAGATAGATATGAGATAGATAGATAGATAGATATGAGATAGATAGATATTAGATAGATAGATAGATATGAGATAGATAGATAGATAGATAGATAGATAGATAGATAGATAGATAGATAGATAGATAGATATGTGTCCATTACCAGTGTCCTACCTATTCCTAGATATCCTCTCTTGTATGGGCTGCATCAGCTCCACAGGTCGCTATAGATACAGACCTGTTTGCTCTCTCCTGATAAGCTGCCAGCACTGGTTGCTATAGCTACAGACCTGTTCCATCTCTCCTGATAGGCTGCCAGCACTGGTTGCTATAGCTGCAGACCTGTTCAGTCTCTCCTGATTGGCTGCCAGCACTGGTCGCTATAGCTACAGACCTGTTCAATCTCTCCTGATAGTCTGCCAGCACTGGTCACTTTAGCTACAAACCTGTTCAATCTCTCTTGTTAGGCTGCCAGCACTGGTCGCTATAGCTCCAGACCTGGCATCTACTGCATCTTAGTAGAAGCCAGTAAACACGCCCCTGAATTCAAAATGAAACCAAGAAGACAGGACGAATCACTGTAGTGAGACAACCCCTTTAAGAGCTGCAGAAGGGGGAGATCGGAAGTATAATTTTTTTTTTCATTTATGTACCCACCACGGCCCCATTAAACAATCATTGTTATTGGCTGGACAACCCCATTGCACTGCAGGAGGCGTAACCACAGAGTATATTTATTTTCTGCCCTGATTTACCAGCTTATTCAGTAGAGACATTTAACATGGTTACCCTTTAGAATCCAAGCTTACCGAGAAATTGGGCTCCTTGCCTGCTCCACCAATGACTGTGGCCAACAAAAGACAATGCAGACAATGGTTTGATTAGTCGCCCTCCTCGCTGTCGTTATCATTCATAGAAAAAATAGATCCTTCTATTGTGTAAATCGTAATTTTGTCATTATTATTGTAATAATGGCAACAATTTTATGCAATTAGGAAAACATTTCCCAAATTGTTACCTCCCCCTTGTTGAAATTAAGTTACAATTGCTATGCAATTTTGGGCATCGTCTACACATTGAGGCAAATTATACCACGCACGGTCAATTGTGTCCTAGCGAAGCACCTTGTGCGGTAGGTAACGAATATCGGGGAATGGTAATTTTTCCATCGGGCGTGAAAATCGAGACCATATCTATTGAAATGAAGGCAATTATCACTTGTAGTGTAATTACCGAACAATTATACAGCAATTATGTATCTGTCCTTAAATAGAAAGGATCATATGTGTTCTTAGAAATACGTAATGTGATTGTTACTTGTTTTATACAAATTCTTACACTGTATCAATGTATCATTTTGTTAAAAATTACTTGAAAATTCCAGCAGATACATTGGATCAGTCTCACCACCTCTTAAGTGGGTTGTCTCACTACATTGATTCATCTCACCTCAGTCTTGCTCTCTTGGTTTCACTTTGTTTACTGGCTTCCACTAGGCTGCAGTAGAAGCCAGGTCTGTAGCTATAGCGACCAGTGCTGGTAGCCTATCAGGAGAGATCAAGCAGGTGGGTAGCTATAGTGACCAGTGCTGACAGCCTATCAGGAGAGATGGAACAGGTCTGTACCTATAGTGACCAGTGCTGACAGCCTATCAGGAGAGATGGAACAGGTCTGTACCTATAGTGACCAGTGCTGACAGCCTATCAGGAGAGATTGAACAGGTCTGTAGCTATAGCGACCAGTGCTGGCAGCCTATCAGGATAGATCAAACAGGTGTTTAGCTATAGCAACCAGTGCTGGCAGCCTATCAGGAGAGATGGAACAAGTCTGTAGCTATAGCGGCCAGTGCTGGCAGCCTATCAGGAGAGAGAACAGGTCTGTAGCCATAGCAACCAGTGCTGGCAGTCTATCATGAGAGATCAAACAGGTCTGTAGCTATAGCAACCAGTGCTGACAGCCTATCAGGAGAGATGGAACAAGTCTGTAGCTATATTGACCAGTGCTGGCAGCCTATCAGGAGAGATGGAACAAGTTTGTAGCTATAGCGACCAGTGCTGGCAGCCTATCAGGAGAGATCAAACAGGTCTGAAGCTATAGCAACTAGTGCTGGCAGCCTTTCAGGACAGATCAAACAGGTCTGTAGCTATAGTGACCAGTGCTGGCAGCCTATCAGTAGAGAGAACAGGTCTGTAGCTATAGTGACCAGTGCTGGCAGCTTATCAGGAGAGATAGAACAGGTCTGTAGCTATAGTGACCAGTGCTGGCAGCCTATCAGGAGAGAGAACAGGTCTGTAGCTATAGTGACCAGTGCTGGCAGCTTATCAGGAGAGATAGAACAGGTCTGTAGCTATAGCAACCAGTGCTGGCAGCTTATCAGGAGAGATCGAACAGGTCTGTAGCTATAGCGACCTGAGGAGCTGATGCAGCCCATACAAGAGGGGATATCTAGGAATAGGTCGGACACTGTTAATGGACACATATTGCAAAGTGACTTGGTTTTGCAAGATGTTTAACATAAAAAGCAGCGATCCCTGCAGTCAGACAACCCCTTTAAGTTCATGTACAGCATTGCCGGGTTCTTCTATTGCCTCTCTGCACACTTCCGACTTGCTTTCTTGAGTATAGTAATTTAGTTGCTGACCCTATTTACAACTGCATATCCCAGAATGCCATGCACAAAAATTTCATAAGGGGATGTGTCCAGATGTATAGCTATATAGACCATTGAGAGACGGGTGCTGGATAGTGCTGTGACTCTGATCTGGGTCTTGGCTTTATTCAACCTGAATATCAGCAATTGGGCTTGGGCCCTGGTTAGCTGTCATTTTCTGTGGCTAGACAATCCCTTTAAATGCTGATACAGATGCCATATTCAGTGAATGGTACTGGATTCAAAGGGGTTGTCCGCCCAGTCGTACTTTTTGGTCTTTTTGGCAGAAACATGTGACTGCTGTAGCCGACTATTAGCTGCACGGATAACCCATTAAAATCACCAATAAGCTCCGGTAGTTACACATCCATGTTCTGACGTGCCAGAAACCAGTACAATCTAGGAAGAACTAGAACAGGAGCAATGGGGGATCAGTAAGGCAAGGAGTGATAGGGGATCAGTAAGGCAAGGAGCAATGGGGGATCAGTAAGGCAAGGAGCAATGGGGGATCAGTAAGGCAAGGAGCGATAGGGGATCAGTAAGGCAAGGAGCAATGGGGGATCAGTAAGGCAAGGAGCGATAGGGGATCAGTAAGGCAAGGAGCAATGGGGGATCAGTAAGGCAAGGAGCAATGGGGGATCAGTAAGGCAAGGAGCGATAGGGGATCAGTAAGGCAAGGAGCGATAGGGGATCAGTAAGGCAAGGAGCGATAGGGGATCAGTAAGGCAAGGAGCAATGGGGGATCAGTAAGGCAAGGAGAGATAGGGGATCAGTAAGGCAAGGAGCAATGGGGGATCAGTAAGGCAAGGAGCAATGGGGGATCAGTAAGGCAAGGAGCGATAGGGGATCAGTAAGGCAAGGAGCAATGGGGGATCAGTAAGGCAAGGAGCAATGGGGGATCAGTAAGGCAAGGAGTGATAGGGGATCAGTAAGGCAAGGAGCAATGGGGGATCAGTAAGACAAGGAGCAATGGGGGATCAGTAAGACAAAGAGTGATAGGGGATCAGTTAGGCAAGGAGCGATAGGGGATCAGTAAGGCAAGGAGCAATGGGGGATCAGTAAGACAAGGAGCAATGGGGGATCAGTAAGGCAAGGAGTGATAGGGGATCAGTAAGACAAGGAGTGATAGGGGATCAGTAAGACAAGGAGCAATGGGGGATCAGTAAGGCAAGGAGCAATGGGGGATCAGTAAGGCAAGGAGCAATGGGGGATCAGTAAGGCAAGGAGCGATAGGGGATCAGTAAGGCAAGGAGTGATAGGGGATCAGTAAGGCAAGGAGCAATGGGGGATCAGTAAGACAAGGAGCGATAGGGGATCAGTAAGGCAAGGAGCAATGGGGGATCAGTAAGACAAGGAGCGATAGGGGATCAGTAGGACAAGGAGCGATAGGGGATCAGTAAGACAAGGAGCGATAGGGGATCAGTAAGGCAAGGAGCAATGGGGGATCAGTAAGGCAAGGAGTGATAGGGGATCAGTAAGGCAAGGAGCAATGGGGGATCAGTAAGACAAGGAGCGATAGGGGATCAGTAGGACAAGGAGCGATAGGGGATCAGTAAGACAAGGAGCGATAGGGGATCAGTAAGACAAGGAGCGATAGGGGATCAGTAAGGCAAGGAGCAATGGGGGATCAGTAAGGGAAGGAGAGATAGGGGATCAGTAAGACAAGGAGCGATAGGGGATCAGTAAGGCAAGGAGCGATAGGGGATCAGTAAGGCAAGGAGCAATGGGGGATCAGTAAGACAAAGAGTGATAGGGGATCAGTTAGGCAAGGAGCGATAGGGGATCAGTAAGGCAAGGAGCAATGGGGAAATCAGAAAAGACAAGGAGCAATGGGGGAACATAAAGCCAAGGATCTATGGGGGATCAGTAAGGCAAGGAGCGATAGGGGATCAGTAAGACAAGGAGCGATAGGGGATCAGTAAGGCAAGGAGCGATAGGGGATCAGTTAGGCAAGGAGCAATGGGGGATCAGTAAGGCAAGGAGCAATGGGGGATCAGTTAGGCAAGGAGCAATGGGGTAGGAGTGATAGGGGATCAGTAAGGCAAGGAGTGATAGGGGATCAGTAAGACAAGGAGCGATAGGGGATCAGTAAGGCAAGGAGCAATGGGGGATCAGTAAGGGAAGGAGAGATAGGGGATCAGTAAGACAAGGAGCGATAGGGGATCAGTAAGGCAAGGAGCGATAGGGGATCAGTAAGGCAAGGAGCAATGGGGGATCAGTAAGGCAAGGAGTGATAGGGGATCAGTAAGGCAAGGAGCAATGGGGGATCAGTAAGACAAGGAGCAATGGGGGATCAGTAAGACAAAGAGTGATAGGGGATCAGTTAGGCAAGGAGCGATAGGGGATCAGTAAGACAAGGAGCGATAGGGGATCAGTAAGGCAAGGAGCGATAGGGGATCAGTAAGGCAAGGAGCGATAGGGGATCAGTAAGGCAAGGAGCAATGGGGGATCAGTAAGGCAAGGAGTGATAGGGGATCAGTAAGGCAAGGAGCAATGGGGGATCAGTAAGACAAAGAGTGATAGGGGATCAGTTAGGCAAGGAGCGATAGGGGATCAGTAAGGCAAGGAGCAATGGGGATCAGTAAGACAAGGAGCAATGGGGGATCAGTAAGACAAGGAGCAATGGGGGATCAGTAAGGCAAGGAGTGATAGGGGATCAGTAAGACAAGGAGTGATAGGGGATCAGTAAGGCAAGGAGCGATAGGGGATCAGTTAGGCAAGGAGCAATGGGGGATCAGTAAGGCAAGGAGCAATGGGGGATCAGTTAGGCAAGGAGCAATGGGGGATCAGTAAGGCAAGGAGTGATAGGGGATCAGTAAGGCAAGGAGTGATAGGGGATCAGTAAGACAAGGAGCGATAGGGGATCAGTAAGGCAAGGAGCAATGGGGGATCAGTAAGGCAAGGAGAGATAGGGGATCAGTAAGACAAGGAGCGATAGGGGATCAGTAAGGCAAGGAGCGATAGGGGATCAGTAAGGCAAGGAGCGATAGGGGATCAGTAAGGCAAGGAGCGATAGGGGATCAGTAAGACAAGGAGCGATAGGGGATCAGTAAGACAAGGAGCGATAGGGGATCAGTAAGACAAGGAGTGATAGGGGATCAGTAAGGCAAGGAGCAATGGGGGATCAGTAAGGCAAGGAGCAATGGGGGATCAGTAAGGCAAGGAGCAATGGGGGATCAGTAAGGCAAGGAGCGATAGGGGATCAGTAAGGCAAGGAGCAATGGGGGATCAGTAAGGCAAGGAGCAATGGGGGATCAGTAAGGCAAGGAGTGATAGGGGATCAGTAAGGCAAGGAGTGATAGGGGATCAGTAAGACAAGGAGCGATAGGGGATCAGTAAGGCAAGGAGTGATAGGGGATCAGTAAGGCAAGGAGTGATAGGGGATCAGTAAGGCAAGGAGTGATAGGGGATCAGTAAGACAAGGAGCGATAGGGGATCAGTAAGGCAAGGAGCAATGGGGGATCAGTAAGGCAAGGAGCAATGGGGGATCAGTAAGGCAAGGAGCGATAGGGGATTGGTAAGGGAAGGAGAGATAGGGGATCAGTAAGACAAGAAGAGATAGGGGATCAGTAAGGCAAGGAGCAATAGGGGATCAGTAAGGCAAGGAGCGATAGGGGATCAGTAGGACAAGGAGTGATAGGGGATCGGTAAGGCAAGGAGCAATGGGGGATCAGTAAGACAAGGAGTGATAGGGGATCGGTAAGGCAAGGAGCAAGGGGGGATCAGTAAGACAAGGAGCGATAGGGGATCAGTAAGGCAAGGAGTGATGGGGATCAGTAAGGCAAGGAGTGATAGGGGATCAGTAACGCAAGAAGTGCAGGGGATCAGCGAGGCAATAAGTAGTGGAGTATTTAGAAGATAAGGAGCTGTAGGGAATTGGTGGAACAGTGAGGGATCATTATAGCATGGAGAGGTAGGAGATAAGCAATGGAGGATCAGTGATCAGTAAGACAAAGAGATGGGGGGTAGATATAGATTTAGTAGCAATTGAATGAACAGAGTTTTGTTAAAAAACAAAGGTTTTCTTCTTTGGAAAAAAAAAAAAGCGTCAGCCCCGGATCCAGGATAGAAGTCAATTGTGGGATCGGAGATTGTGTTCTCTCACATTTGCCGAGGGCGACCAGTTCCAAGGTGAGATCCATTCTCGCTGAAATTCGACTTCCAAAGTCTCAAATTGAGAAAGGAAATTGTCAGCAGCAAAAAAAAATGGTTTCATAGTTAGTATTTTGTAGCCCCAGGGTCTGGCTAAATTGAGTCTGGAGTCAACTGCCCCCCCCCCCCCCCCAAGTCTTGGGTATTTTGTGTTCCAGGGTGCACCATTTCTTTCTTCTGAAATCGAATCAGCAATGGGCATCAGGGATGGGTTTACTATCTGAATCCCTGTGCCATACGTTATATCTATTTTGCTTGTGGTGAGACCTTTCGGCTTCATGGTACAAAAGTTTCCATGTGCACCAAAATCAAATGTCACCACCCAATCTCATCCATAAGGAGCCAAGCAAGTTGATTTACATTAAATATAAGCTCATGAAAGGGGTGTTCCCATCCTGGACCTTGATGGCATATCACTAGACATGAAAGATGTGGGTCCCACATCTATCATGGGGACAGGCCCCCGAAAGTTTTAACTCAGATTGGAGAGTTGGTCACGCATGCGCAAGACTCTATTATGTTCTATGAAAGTATTGAGTATGATTGAACACACCACTCCCTTAGAACAGAATGGAGAACACAGTGCTCCTCTGTACTGGGAACTCCCATAGAGGAGAATGGAGAACACAGCCCTCCCCTTTACTGGGGAACTCCCATAGAGGAAAAATGGAGAAACACAGCGCTCCCCTGTACTGGGAACTCCATAGAAAGAATGGAGAACACAGCGCTCCCCTGTACTGGGAACTCCCATAGAAAGAATGGAGAACACCAGCCCTCCCCTGTACTGGGGAAATCCATAGAAAGAATGGAGAACACAGAATCCCCCTTTTTGGGGAAAAACCCATAGAACAGAATGGAGAACACAGGCTCCCCGTACTGGGAACTCCCATGAACAGAATGGAGAACAAGGCTCCCCCCGTACTGGGAACTCCATAGAAAAATGAGAAAAACAGGTTTTCCCCGTACTGGGAACTCCTATAGAAAGAATGGAGAACACAGCGCTCCCCTGTACTGGGAACTCCCATAGAAGAATGGAGAACACAGGCTCCTGATTGGGAACCTCCCATGAACAGGGAAAGGAGAACACAGCGCTCCCCTGTATGGGAATCCCATAGAAAAATGGAGAACACAGCGCTCCCCTGTACTGGAACTCCCATAGAAAGAATGGAGAACACAGCCCTCCCTGTACTGGGAACTCCCATAGAAAGAAATGGAGAACACAGCGCTCCCCTGTACTGGGAACTCCCATAGAACAGAATGGAGAAAAAAGGCTTCCCTGATGGGAACTCCCATGAACAGAAGGAGAAAAACAGGCTCCCTGTAATGGGAATTCCCATAGAACAGAATGGAGAAACCCCCCCCAGAACTCCTTAAAATTTGGGAAAACCCCCCATGGAACATAAGAATGGAGGAAAACAGCGCTCCCGTACGGGAACTCCATGAACAGAAGGAGAACACAGGTCCCCTGTAAATTGGAACTCCCATAGAACAGAATGGAGAACAAAGTGCTCCCTGTACTGGAATTTCCCTTTGAACAGAAGGAGAACACAGAACTTTCCCCTTTTTGGGAAATCCATAGAAAGAAGGAGAACACAGCGCTCCCGTACTGGGAACTTCCATGAACAGAATGGAGAAAAACAGGCTCCCCTGTACTGGAACTCCCATAGAAAGAATGGAGAACACAGCGCTCCCCTGTACTGGGAACTCCCATCAGAGCCCAGAAATGGAGGACACAGCGCTCCCCTGTACCGGGAACTCCCATAGAAAGAATGGAGAACACAGCGCTCCCCTGTACTGGGAACTCCCATAGAACAAAAGGAGATAAAAGGGTCCCCTGTACTGGAATTTCCCATAAGAAAAATGGAGAACACAGCTTCCCTGTATGGGAACTCCCATGGAACAGAATGGAGAACACAGCGCTCCCCAGTACTGGGAACTTCCATGGGAAAAGAATGGAAACACAGCATCCCCTGTACTGGGAACTCCCATGGGAAAGGGAAAGGAGAACACAGCGCTCCCTGACTGGGAAATCCCATAGAACAGAAGGAGAACACACGCCCCCCTCTCCCTCCCGCCCCCTATTGGGAACTCCCATAGAAAGAATGGAGAACACAGGCTCCCCTGTACTGGAATCTCCTAGAAAAGAAAGAGAACACAGGCCCCTTACTGGGAACTCCCATAGAAAGAATTGGAGAACACACGCTCCCCTGTTTCTGGGAACTTCCATAGAAAAATGGGAACACAGCCTCCCTGTACTGGGAATCCATAGAAAGAAATGGAACACAAGCTCCCTGTACTGGGAACTCCATAGAACAAAAATGGAGAACACAGGCCTCCCTGATTGGGAACTCCATAGGGGGAAAATGGAGAACAAGCCCCCCTGTACTGGGAACTCCCCTAGAACAGAATGGAGAACACAGAACTTCCCTATATTGGGAACTCCCATGGAACAGAATGGAGAACACAGTGCTCCACAGTACTGGGAACTACCATGGAACAGAATGGAGAACACAGAGCTCCCCTGAACTAGGAACTCCCATAGAAAAGAATAGAGAACACAGTGATCCCCTGTACTGGAACTCCATAGAGCAGAATGGAGAACACAGCGCTTTCCCCCGTACTGGGAACTCCACAGAACAGAATTGGGAAACACGGCTCCCTGTACTGGGAACTTCCCCTAGAACAGAATGGAGAACACAGCGCTCCCCTGTACTGGAATTCCATAGAAAAAATGGAGAACCCAGAAATCCCCTGTATTGGAACTCCCATGAACAGAATGGGAAACACGGGGCTCCCCCGTACGGGAACTCCCATAGAACAGAAGGAGAAAACCAGCCCCCCCTGTATGGGAACTCCCATGGGAAAAGAATGGAGAACACAGGCTCCCCTGTACGGAACTCCCATAGAACAGAAGGAGAACACAGGCTTCCCTTACTGGGAAAATCCCTAGAACAGAATGGAGAACACTGCGCTCCCCTGTACCGAGAACTCCCATAGAGGAGAATGGAGAACACGCGCTCCCGGACTGGGAACTCCCATAAACAGAATGAAAACACAGCGCTCCCCGGGGGAACTCCCATATAACAGAATATGAAACACAGCGCTCCCTGTACCGGGAACTCCCATTGAGCATAATGGAGCCCATATCGCTCCCCCCTACTGGGAACTCCCATAGAGCAGAATGTATAACCGACTTTCCAATTTGACCCAACACTTCCGGATTCCCGCTCCAGAGATAGATGTGGGGTCTGGAACCTATAACTCTTTTATGGCCTTTCCTAGCAATTCGCCATTAAAGTCTATGTTGGGGACACCCCTTTAGCTGGTGGCCCATAGGTCCATGGGACAAACTTTTTTTAAACTGGGACCCATTCAAGCAACACGATGGAAGAATTTCAAGGATAATCTCAGCCTCTAAGTTTTTTTACGTGTTTGCAAATAATAACTTTTTTCATCTTTAAACTTTGCATGTTTGACGCTACACACGCGACGCCGGTCATAATATTTTGGGTCAGTAAGTCGCCAAACCATTTCTATATTATAGACTAGAGTCATGGTATCATTAAGAAATGACAGCCACGAAAGCAGAGTATGGAACTGTACAATTACGGTTGTATGAAGTTATAATGTGATATAATGAAGGCTTCTCTGTCCGGAATATTGGAGATGAATGTGAGCGGAGTCTTGGGAGGCAGATGGTCTCCACCACCAGAAGCTCGCTCATCTTACTGGCAAATCACACAATAGGTGCAGATTACCAAGGATTCACTTGCATGTTAATCGCGTTTCAAGCAATCATCCTCTATTCAGAAATGCGCTGAAACCCATCATTATACGAAGCGCGACTTACGGGAAACGAGCAATTTATTAGACATCATCTTAGCCGAGCTTACGAAGAGAGGACTCAACAATCTGCCGCGTAGAAGTCAATCCTTAGCACTTTACAAAATTATGGCTGAAAGGTTAGACCCAACCCAACCATGTGCCCCCCAATTTGGTTCCATACCGGAATGGGAAAGCTTGATACAACAATGAGGATATGTTGTACTTGACCTCTTTAATGTGGTACAGTAGATGTAATGTGTGTACAGTAGATTTAGGGTCAAGTCCACTGGTAGCCCCAAAAGTCAACACCACTTATGGAGCCCAAGAATCAACTCCATAGGTGGGCCCCAATAATCACTCCAGTGGTGCGCCCCAATAATCAACTCCACTGGTGGGCCCAAGAAACAGCCCCACTGGTGGGCCCCAAGAATACCATCAAAGTCTGATTGGTGGGACACCTATTTCAGGAACGGAGAGTGGAGAGTCGGTCGCGCTTGCATACAACTCTTCATTCTGTTCTATGGAAGTTCCCAGTACAGCACACTGGTTGCATCCAGTTTTTTTTTGATCCAGCACAACCAGTATGGATGGCAGTGGTGGCCAGTTTATCTATAGAACCTTGGCAATTGCTATAGACCTATGAACCACCAAGTAAAAGGTTATTCCAACCATAGACTTTGAAAGCCTATTGGTAGGAGATGCCATAAAAGTCTGATAGGTGGTACCCGCAACTATTTCGGGAACGGAGAGTGGGTACAACTCTTCATTCTGTTCTATGGAAGTTCCCAGTACAGCCCACTGGTTGCATGCAGTATTTTTTGATCCAGCAAAACCAGTATGGATGGCAGTGGTGGCCAGTTTATCTATAGAACCTTGACAATTGCTATAGACCTATCAACCACCAAGTTAAAGGTTATTCCAACCATAGACTTTGATAGCCTATTGGTAGGAGATACCATCAAAGTCTGATAGGTGGGACTCGCACCTATTTCGGGAACGGAGAGTGGGTACAACTCTTCATTCTGTTCTATGGAAGTTCCCAGTACAGCCCACTGGTTGTATGTAGTATTTTTTGATCCAGCACAACCAGTATGGATGGCAGTGGTGGCCAGTTTATGTATAGAACCTGTGGCAAACCCCATAGACCTATGAACCACCAAGTAAAAGGTTATTCTCACCATAGACTTTGATAGCTTATTGGTAGGAGATGCCATCAAAGTCTGATCTGATAGGTGGGACTCCCACGTATTTCGGGAACGGAGAGTGGGTACAACTCTTCATTCTGTTCTATGGAAGTTCCCAGTACAGCCCACTGGTTGCATGCAGTAATTTTTGATCCATCACAACCAGTATGGATGGCAATGGTGGCCAGTTTATCTGTAGAACCTGTGGCAAACCCCATAGACCTATGAACCACCAAGTAAAGGGTTCTTCTCACCATAGACTTTGATAGCCTATTGGTAGGAGATACCATCAACGTCTGATAGGTGGGACTCGCCCCTATTTCAGGAACGGAGAGTGGGTACAACTCTTCATTCTGTTCTATGGAAGTTCCCAGTACAGCCCACTGGTTGCATGCAGTATTTTTTGATCCAACACAACCAGTATGGATGGCAGTGGTGGCCAGTTTATCTATAGAACCTTGGCAACTGCTATAGACCTATGAACCACCAAGTAAAAGGTTATTCCAACCATAGACTTTGATAGCCTATTGGTAGGAGATGGCATCAAAGTCTGATAGGTGGGACTCGCCCCCATTTCAGGAACGGAGAGTGGGTACAACTCTTCAATCTGGTCTATGGAAGTTCCCAGTTCAGCACATGGGTTGCATGCAGTATTTTTTGATCCAGCACAACCAGTATGGATGGCAGTGGTGGCCAATTTATCTATAGAACCTTGGCAACTCCTATAGACCTATGAACCACCAAGTAAAAGGTTATTCTCAACATAGACTTTGATAGCCTATTGGTAGGAGATACCATGAAAGTCTGATAGGTGGGACTCGCACCTATTTCGGGAACGGAGAGTGGAGAGTCGGTCGCGCTTGCGTACAACTCTTCATTCTGTTCTATGGAAGTTTCCAGTATGGTGCACTGGTTGCATACAGTATTTTTTGATCTAGCACAACCAGTATGGATGGTAGTGGTGGCCAGTTTATCTATAGAACCTGTAGCAAACCCCATAGACCTATGAACCACCAAGTAAAAGGTTCTTCTCACAGTAGACTTTGATGTCTTCTGGGGTTAGAAGTACCATGTTGTACCATGTTAGCCATAAAAAGTAGTAGAAGAGTGAAGAAATCAGGTGATACCTTTTAGAGGCGCGCGGAGTATATTTGATGGTGAGCTTTTGTGAGGTTAGAACAAAGATATTTCACTCCTTAACGAAAATGTATGCCATGGTTGGATGCATCATGACGTACGTTTTATTGTAAGGTTCAAGCTCAGAATTGCTCACAAGGGAGAGGGGAAACCTCTGGGCATGGTGGGTCCCTGGTGAAGTGGGCCTGGACCTGATTTTTGGTGAGAAAGGCAGAGATACAGAAACAGAAAACAATAGTCATGGGAGGTTATGTACAGCAGATGTAGGGTCAACGGTCAACTCTACAGGTGTACCTCAAGGATCAACTCCACTGGTGGAACCCAAGAATAAATTCCACTGGTGGGCTCCAAGAATCAGCTTCTCTGGTGAGCCCCAAGAAGCAACTCTAGTGTTGGGCCCCAATGATCAACTCCACTGATGGACTCCAAGAATTAACTGCACTGGTGGACCCAAGACTCAACTCTATAGGTGGACCCCCAGAATCAACTCCACTGGTGGGCCCCAAGGAGCAACGCTAGTGGTGGGCCCCAATAATCAACTCCACTGGTGACTCCAAGAATCAATTCCGCTGGTGGACCCCAAGAATCAGCTCTAGTGGTGGGCCCCAATAATCAACTCCACTGGGGGGCCCCAAGAATCAAGTCTACTGGTGAGCCCCAAGAATCAACTCCACTGGTGGGCCCCAAGAATCAACTCCACTGGTGACCCCAAGAATCAATTCCGCTGGTGGACCCCAAGAATCAGCTCTAGTGGTGGGCCCCAATAATCAACTCTAGTGGTGGGCCCCAATAATCAACTCCACTGGGGGGCCCCAAGAATCAACTCCATAGGTGGGCCTCAAGAATCAACTCCATAGGTGGACCCCCAGAATCAACTCCACTGGTGGCTCCATGAATCAACTCCACTGGTGGGCTCTAAGAATCAACTCTAGTGTTGGTCCACAATAATTAACTCCACTGATGGTCCCCAAGAATCAACTCCATTGGTGGACCCAAGGATAAACTCCATAGGTGGACCCCAAGAATCAATTCCACTTGTGGTCCCCCAGATTTAACTACACTGGTGACTCCAAGAATCAACTTCACTAGTGGACCCCCAGAATCAACTACACCGCTCCTCAGAATCAACTCCACTGGTGGGCTCTCGGCACCCCAGTCCAACTCTGGGTATAATAATCAGGGTATTCTTAGGGCTGGTTGGAGGCTTGGCCAGATGTGTTGTGTTGTTTGGGCATAGGTAGAGGTATGGCCTGATGTGATGCCATGCATTTGGGCAGATCTTCTTGGCAGGCCATGTATTTATGGCCTTGGTGATCGGCCCATGTACATCCAGCCTTGCATATGTTAAAAAGCTAATACATCATGTATTTCATGACCAGACCATCATCAATGATTGAATTATATTGTCTGCTATGACCTTAGTCTTTCTTGATTAGCAATGACACAAATTGCTAAATTTCAAAGACATACCCAACCATTGCCTCCCTTGATCTGATGAATAAACTAAAAATAGCCGGCTTTTGGTGACGAATTCCAGAGCTGACTATATGTCATTGTTTCCCATGTCAGTCTTGGCGTTAGTATAATGAGCGTGTGGATCAGATAAAGCTGTGTCTGCAACTGCAGATTCCCTTTACTCAAGCATAAAATTAGATCTGGCTATCGGCTTCCGGGTAGCTGCACGGCGCGGAGCACTGGGTTAGAGGGACATCTCTGTCCATGGTTTATTCATTTCTGTTGCCCTTCCCCAATGACCTGTTAAGGTGAACTTTATAATCGCTATCTAAGCAGATGTCTTCTGGGGTTAGGACAAAGACATTTCAGTCCTTAACGACCGTGATGAAAATGTACGCCATGGTTGGATGCCGGTTCCTGCACCGTGAAGTACATTTCAAGCTCCGAATGGCCAACAAGGGAGAAGGTAAACCACAGGCTAGGTGGGACTGAGCCTGATTTTTAGGGAGAAAGGCAGGAAAAATAAGCAGAAAACGAGAGACATGTGCAGTTATGTACAGTAGATGTAGGGTGGGCCCAAGAATCAACTACACTGGTGGGTGCCAAGAATCAACTTCATGGCGGGCCCCAAGAATCTACTCCATGGGTGAACACCAAGAACAGACTCCACTGGTGAAATCTAAGAATCAATTTGACAGGTGGACAACACAAATCAACTTCACTGGTGGGTCTCAAAAATCAACTTTACTGGTGGGTCCCCTGAATAAACTTCACTAGTAGGTCCCAAGAATCAACTCCACTGGTGGGCCCCAGGCATCAACTTCTCTGGTGGGGCCCAAGAATCAACTCCACTGGTGGGTCCAAGAATTATCTCCACTCATGGTCCCCAAGATACATCTTCACTGGTTTTCCCCACAAATCAAGTCCGCTGGTGAGTCCCAAGAATCAATTCCACTGGTGGACCCCCAAGATTCAACTCCAATGGTGGGTCCCAAGAATCAATTCCACTGGTGGACCCCAAAATTCAACTCCAATGGTGGGTCCCAAGAATGAACTCCACTGGTGGGCCGCAAGAATCAGCTCCACTGGTGGCCTCAAGAATCAGCTCCACTGGTGGGCCCCAAGAATCAACTCCACTGGTGGGCCCCAAGATTCATCTCCACTGGTGGCCCCAAGAATCATTTCCACTGGTGGCCCCAAGAATCAGCTCCACTGGTGGACCTCAAGAATCATCTCCACTGGTGCACCCCAAGAATCCCCTCACTGGTGGCCCCAAGTATCTACTCCACCAGTGGAACCAAAGAATCATCTCCGCGGGTGAGGCCAAGAATCATTTCCACTGGGAGGACTGAAGAATCAACCCCACTGGGGGGGGCCTAAGAATCAACTCGACATCTGGGAGACCCCAGATTTATGTGAAGGATTTATGTTCTAATGCCAACGCTAAACATATTCCTAGCCCTAGGGGGCCTCAAGAAACAACTCCTCTGGTTGGTCCGAAAAATCATCTTCACTGGTGGCGTCCAAACCAATCTACATTGGGGAAACACGGGGTCGAGTTTAGATTAGGATTAGTCTTACCCTCACCCTAACACAAAGTCTCAGGTTTCCAGATTGTTTCAGAAAAATTGGTTGGAGCTAAAGCTTCAGACCCAAAAAAACAAAAAACAAATTTTTAAACCCTCCTAATTTTACCCTGTAATTGCATTCAGGATGCCTCAAGCTCGAACTTTGGCAACTTTGGCGAATTTTTTAACTAACAGAGAGGTTTTTGGAACAATATTTTTTCAAAAAAAAATTCCCTTTGGCGCAAAAAAAGTTCCATACAAGGGTGATTATTAGAATTTTTGTAAAAAGCTACAGAAAAGATTAAGCCTAACATTAAGTGCAGGATTTTTTGGATTATTTTGTATTAAGGTGCGTTCACCTGATTTTTTAAAAGGGGGCCCTAGCTCCGGGTTTCCCCACTTCCTGTTCAGGATTTTTTGAGCGTTTACTCTTCAGCTCCAACTTCCATTTAAAGCCTAGGGGGTTTTCTACAGTTCGGCTCCACTTCTGTTAGGCTGTGGGGGTTCTACAGCTTAAAGCCCCCATTCCTGTTCAGGTTGGGCATTCTACAGCTTCAGGCCCCACTTTCTTTCGGGCCCTGGGGGTGGGTTCTGAGCTTTAGCCCCCACTTTGTTCAGGCGGGGGTGGTTCACAGTTCGGCTCTCATTTCCCTTTTCGATTGGGAGGTTCTGTACTTCAGGCCCCATTTTGTTAGGCTGTGGGCAGTTTACATTTCACCCAAACTTTTTTAGGCTGTATTTTGGTTCTTCAGCTTAGGTCCCACTTCTTTTAGGCCCCCCTGTGGCCGGTTCTAGAGCTCCAGACTCCACTTCTTGTTCAGCTTGTGGCTGGTTCAACAACTTCAGGCACCGACTTCCTATTCAGGCTGTGGGTGGGTCTGTAGCTTCATGTCCCCATGTCCTATTTAGGCTGTGGGCATTTCTAAAGCCTTATGCTCCTACTTCCTGTTCAATGGGAACAATTACGCTTCACTCACATTGTTTTCAGCTGTGGGGGGTTTCTTTAGTTAAAGTTCCCTCTTCTTTTCCGGCTGGGGCGGTTTACGGAGACCTGTTCAGTGACTAGTGCAGGAGGTTTGAAAAACAGTATGCAAAAGGGCTAAAGAGCACTAAAGAGTTAAAGCTTATCATTAAGCAGGGGCGTAACTAATAACCCGGGGCCCCCTGCAAATTTTTGGATGGCCCCCCCCCCCCCCTGCCCACGACCATGTACCAGGACTGTTTTTAATAATGTAATAATACAAGGGGCAAATACCTCACCAAAACATATCCCCATCATACTGTCCCAAAACCCAATCCCCAATACAAGACCAACTTTACCAATAACGTTAACATGGAACCTGATTATACCGCCGAACCGCCCACAAATTACCACCACATATGACTAAATAATACCCCACACTATTACTGATCTAAAAACAAAGACCAAACTTCTAATAATAAAAAAAAATAATTAGTACCATACAGTGGTAAAACCTTGAACATAGGCTCTGCGACGATAAACCACCATCAGTGCCCATATAGTGGGACACCATGTACACAGGCCTCCAACTGTATAAAACCCCATACGTGACCAATAGGGGTAAACCATGTAACAGGTCTGAAGACTGTATATTACCTCCATACAGTGACAAAAAGAAACCAGGACAAATCTGCAGACTGATATTCCCTCCATACATGCCCCATATGTGGTAGAACGTGTCCCGGGCTCTCAGACGTATATTACCCCTACATGACCAATTTTTGGTAATACATGTACACAGGCTCTCCCCGACTGTTTTTCCCCTCCATACAGGGCCCAAAATAGTGGTAACCCCAGTTTTCAAGTCGAGACATAAAAGGGATTACATGCAGTTAATTTGTTTCAAGTGACGTTTTTGACCAGTCTTGACTTCCCCTTGTTCTGCACCCGGTCCATTCGGCCATCTTGAACACTCCCGACCACTTTCCCTGCAGTTTTAACACAAATATCTTAGAACCTACTTTTCCAGCACCCCCCCCCTGGCTATATGGGGCATTTAGGCGGGCGGGGTTTTAGTGTAATTGGGCCCCAAATAGGCAAGGTTTAGGTAGCCAATAGAGTCCCAATAGGCAAGGTTTAGGAGTATAGGGAGCCAAAAGGTTTAAAAGGGGGTTTGGTGGGGCTATGGGCCATATAGGGGGGGTTTTGGTAGCTAAAAGGGGGCCCCCTATAAAGACATGCGGTTTGGGGGGAAAACAGGAGGGGTGGGTATACCGGCATATGGGGGTGTACAGGCAGCATATGGGGGGTGTTCAGGCAGGCTATGGGGGCTTTATGGCGAGGGATATAGGGGGGTTTTTAAAGGCCACATATAGGGGCTTTTGGCAGGCGGCAAAGGGGGGTTTTTGCAGGAAATGGGGGCTTAGGCAGGAATGGGGGGGTAAGGGAGGGATAGGGGTAAAGGCAGGAATGGGGGCATAGCCCGCATAAGGGGGGTATAGGCAGGGATAGGGGGTATAGGAGGCATAGGGGGGAATAGGCGGGTTTTTGGGGGCTATAGGCAGGGATATGGGGGGTTTTAGCAGGCAATATGGGGGTATAGGCAGGCATAGGGGGATAGGAGGGATATGGGGGTAAGGGAGGGGAAAAGGGGGCTATAGGCAGGCTAGGTGGAATACAGGGGATATGGGGTATAGGCGGGCATATGGGGGGTATAGGCTAATTGGGGGTTAGGGAGTAGGGCTATAGGCAGGCATGTTGGGGTATAGGCGGGTATGGGGGGTATAGCGGCATATGGGGGGTATAGGCGCAATAGGGGGGGGGATAGGCAGGGAAGGGGGTTAGCAAAGGCATTGGGGGGTATAGGCAGGCTTTTGGGGCAGGTAAAATAAAAACAACTTATCACCTCGTCCAAAAGTTCCCCCGATGCTCCTTGCTGCTCTCCCCGCGGGTCTGCGCTCAGCGCGGGCGGCGCGGTGATGTTACTTCACCCCGCGCCCACGTGAAAAACCCCGACGCCGGGAGGGGGAGTACGAGTAGCGGGATCCCCGGCACTCCGCCCGCTATCCCATGGGGGCGCGCCCTGAAAGCCGGGCCGGGGGGCCCGCGTTCAGAGGATTGCGTGGGCCCCCCCAATCCCCGCCGTGCAGTAACTGTTTAAATTCACTGCCCGGCCAGGTTTGGATTAAACCCGGGGTACGACGGGGGTACAGCTGCCCCCGGGGCCCCCCAACGCAGGGCCCGTAGCAATGCAAACCCCCGCTACCCGGGGATTTTCGCCCCTGTCAAAAGTAATGTAAAAGCTCCGCTTTTTAACCAAAATCAGGGAGGGACGGGAAACTCTTCCCAAACCCCTGCTGCAAGGTGGAGAAAAAAAGGGTCTAACTCTAAAGGAAGCCAAAAAAGAACAAATGTAATTTTAATAAACTGTATTTCAACCAATCCCGTTTGGGGGAGCGCCCCTTTAAAAGCAAATGCCACGTTGGTTCGAGCTTTGGGGTTTTTACCACGACTTTTAAAACCCTACAAAGGGGGGGTAACATTTAACATTATTCCTTAATTAAACAAATTATCGCTTCTACTGTTTTGTGGGAAGAGAGGAAAGTAATAAAGTAAACAAAATAAATCCCCCGCTGATGCGATACGAAATCCAGAGAACGGGTTCATTGCAACAAAGCCATCAGCTTGCAAAAAACTCCCTCCCAAATTTCGGCGTGGAGCCCTATCCGAATCCAGGTGGCCCCAGCTACGGGTGCAGTGGGGTTGGCGGTCTTCCCATTGGCGGGCTTTACTTTGCAACAGTTGCAACATTCTTTGCAACAGTTGCCATAAAGTTACTAATTCAGGGGCAACTTTTTGCCATTTTGTGCTTTTTTCCTTTTTGCGGGATAAGGTGGGGGAAGGGTGTGGGGGTCAAGGCTCCTCATGGCCCAAAAAAATGACTCTAATTTAAAGAGCCATTGCCCTATTGCCCTTTCGACACCCCTTGTGTGTGTCTTCTCTGGCTGCTCATGGCCCTCTCCGTTCACTTCTATGGAAGTTCTGGACACAGCTGGGGTTTAATTAGATCTTAACGGGGCACTCTCACCACATTGATTAGCTTTAAATCAAGCACATTACCAAATACATTGCTGTTCTGATTTGCTACATTTCAAACTTAGAGCGGTTCTTATCTCCTGCTTGTGCGCACAAGCTTCCCTAGGTTACCGATCACCTCTCTCTGCTCTAGCAGGGGCCGGGATGGTGACATCACAGCCTGCTGTGTCTTATCAGCAGCGCAGGAGCTTGTTTATGTTTCTTACTGATGAGCTTTGTAGCCTTTTGACCTGCTGTTATCGTCACCAATGTCCGTCTTAGAGGCTCAGCTTGGTATAGAGGAGCTGAAATGTCAGTCATTGCTGCAGAACCACCCACAGACTGAACAAGGAGAGAGAGTCTAATGCTGTAGAAACAGTTCTACTATGTGGGTTCTTTTGTATATGGCGGTATTATTTATACCTCTAGTTTGTGGCCTTCTGCTATCTAGTACTACTATTTATGCTCTCTGATATTTAGCGATATTATTTATACCTCTAATTGGTGGCTTTTACTGTCTAGCACTACTATGCAGGTTCTCTTAATACATATCAGTTTTTTTTATACCTCTAATTGGTGGCTTTCTGCTATCTAGCACTACTATGTGTGTTCTCTGATATATGGTGGTATTATTTATACCTCTGATTGGTAGCTTTCTGCGATCTATCACTACTATGTAGGTTCTCTGATATCTGGCAGTATTATTTATACCTCTAATTGGTGGCTTTCTGCTATCTAGCACTAGTATGTGTATTCTCTGATATATGGCGGTATTATTTATACCTCTAATTGGTGGCTTTCTCCTCTCTAGCACCACTCTGATATATGGCGGTATTATTTATACCTCTAATTGGTGGCTTTTACTATCTAGCAGTACTATGCAGGTTCTCTTAATACATAGCGGTATTTTTATACATCTACTTGGTAGCTTTCTGCTATCTAGCACTACTGTGTGTATTCTCTGATATATGGCGGTATTATTTATACCTCTGATTGGTAGCTTTCTGCGATCTATCACTACGATGTAGGTTCTCTGATACATGGCGGTATTATTTATACCTCTAATTGGTGGCTTTGTCCTTTCTAGCACTACTATGTGTATTTCTGATATATGGCGGTATTATGTATACCTCTAATTGGTGGCTTTTACTATCTAACACTACTATGTAGGTTCTCTAATACATAGCTGTAATTTTTATATCTCTAATTGGTAGCTTTCTTCTATCTAGCACTACTGTGTGTATTCTCTGATATCTGGCGCCATTATTTATACCTCTTTATTGGTGGCTTTCTGCTATCAAGCATTACTATGTGGGTTCTCTGATATATGCCGGTATTATTTATACCCCTAAATAGTGGCTTTTTACGATCTAGAATTATAATATAGGTTCTCTGATATATGGTGATATTTTTAATACCTCTAATTAGTAGCTTTCTGCTATCTAGCACTACTATGTGGATTTCCTGATATATAGCAGTATTATTTATACCCATCTTATTTTACTGTAGGACGCATAGCTTTTTACTATGTGGGTATCATATACTATATAGCGGTATTACTTATATCTTTTATTATTGCTACTTATGTTGTTGTTTCAGTTTCTTATCAGAAGGTGGTAGGACCCATCTTATTTTACTGTAGGACGCATAGCTTTTTACTACGTGGGTATCATATACTATATGGATTATTTAGATCCTTTATTATTGCTACTTATGTTGTTGTTTAAGTTTTCTATCTGAAGGTGATAGGACCCATCTCATTTTGCTATGGGACCCATAGCTTTTTACTATGTGGTTACTCCCATATACTGTATGGCGGTATTATTTTTTTTTATTTTTTTTTATTAAAATTTAAGTTGTTGCTTCACTTCCCTATCATAAGGTGGTAGGACTCATTTTATTTTACTATGGGACCATTAGCTTTTTACTTTGTGGGTGCTCATATATACTATAGGGCGGTATTATTTATATCTATTATTATTGCTACTTATGTTGTTGTTTAAGTTTTCTATCTCAACGTGGTAGGACCCATTTCATTTTGCTATGGGACCCTTAGCTTTTTATTATGTGGCTCCTTCGATTTACTATATGGCGATATTATTATTTTTTTTTTTTTTTACCATGTATGTTGTTCCTTCGGTTTCCTATCAGAAGGTACTAGTAACCATCTAATTTTGCTATACTGGTGAGGTCCTTATCTATAGCGGTTGAATATTTTTCCAGTCAAAGTCATTTTTTTGTTTCACTCTTGCAGGCAACATCTAAATAGGAAGTTTCCTTTAAATCTGCCTTAGATGTCTTCAATGAGGCTTGGCAGCACAGAAGCCACAAGCTGTGAATCCTGCCATGGTTCCTTTCAGTAAATAATAAAATTGAGATGTGGCAAAATCAAGCGCGTATGTCAACATTTATGTACAAGGCATTAAACTTTGAATAGCTTCCTATGGCCCGGAGCTTGACCTTTAGAAATGTACTTAACCGGTGAATAAAAGACCAGTGGAAAAAAAAAAAGGTTCCTTAGCTCGGCGCCTACTTGAGGTGGGAGTATTGTTGGATTTGCCATTGTCTCTGCTGGTGGTTGGTCGTCAGCCTGATAGTTACGCTATGTTTTCGGGCTCAGGAGGGGTGGGGGTTAGGAAAGACGAGTGAATGAAGCAAGGAACAATAGTAAAAGTTTCCCAGCATGGGGAAATTCTCTTCTATAGTGTTCCTCTTGTTCTATGATATGCAGAGATTCAGAGCTCAGTCCTTTAAGCGTTTCATTTAAAATATTTTATTTTTTTATTATTTATTTAATTTTTTTTATTATTTTATTATTTATTTTTTAAAATTTTTATATTATTTTTTTTATTTTTTTTTATTTATTTTTACTTATTTATTTATTTTTATTTTTATGCAACCAAAATTGCAAACTTCACAGCAGGAACCAATATGTGAATGAAGCACGGAACAATAGTAAAGTTTCCTAGCCTTGGGGAAATTCTCTTCTATAGTGTTCCTTTTGTTCTATGATGTGTAGAGATTCAGAGCTCAGTCCTATATGCGTTTCATTTAAAATATTTTATTTTTTATTACTTATTATTTTAATTTTGTATTAGTTTTTTTTTACATTTTTATTATATTTTTATTTAATTTTTTTATTTATTTTTACTTATTTATTTTATTTATTTATTTATTTATTTTTTGCTTTATGCAACCAAAGTTGCAAACTTCACAGCAAGAACCAATATGTGAATGAAGCAAGGAACAATAGTAACGTTTCCCAGCCTTGGGAAATTCTCTTCTGTAGTGTTCCTCTTGTTCTATGAAATGCAAAGATTAAGAGCTCAGTCCTATAAGTGTTTAATTTAAAATATTTTATATTTTATTATTTATTTATTGTCTTAATTTTTTTTTACATTTGTTTTATTTATTTATTTGATTTTTTATTTATTGATTTCTTTTGTTTTATGTAACCAAAATTGTAAAATTATAGCAACAAATTTTTTTTCTTTCACAGTAAGAACCAATAGGGAAAAGAACCCAAGGAACAACACCCTTGGGGAAATTATCTTTGGGGGTTTTCCCTCTTGTTCTATGATAAGCAGAAGCTAAGAGCTCAGTCCTATTAGCTTTTCATTTAAAATATTTTTTATTATTATTTATTTTTTAAATTTTTTTTTATTTTTTTTTTTTATTAATTATTTATTTTTTTTTTTATTATTTATTTTTTTTTTTATGTTTTTTTTTTAAATTGTTTTTATTTTTTTATTTTGCAAACCAAATTTGGGAAAAATTAAGCAACAATTTTTTTTTCTTTCACAGCAAAAAAACCAAAATGGGAATGAACAAGTAAAAAGAAAAAGTTTCTCAGCATGGGGAAATTTCTTTGAAAGTTTTTCCTCTTGTTTTTATGATAAAGGTTAAGAGCTCGGGCCCCTATTAGCTTTTCATAAAAAAAAAAATATATATTATTATTTACATTTTTTTTTTCTATTTTTTTATTTATTTTATTTAATTATTTTTTTACTTTTTTTATATTAATTGTTTTTATTTTTAATTATTTATTTTTATATTTATTTTTTTTTAAAATTATTTTTGTATCAAAACTTTAAAATATTTATTTATTTTTTTTTTTATTATTTTTTTTTTTAAATTTTTTTATTAATTTTTATTTTTTTTCCTTTTTTTTTTAAATTTTAAATTTTTTTTTTTTTCTTCTTTTTTTAAGAAACCCAAAATTGTAAAACAATAGCAACACATTTTTTTCTTTCTTTCACAGCAAGAACCATCTTAATAATCTGAGACGCCTTTTTGGGGGGGGCTTTTGCTGAAAATTTAAATGATAAAAAGTTTTTTTTTTTGCGATTTTTTGGGGGGATTATTAAAATTTAATATCCTGTATCGGAGAGAACTCTGGTTGAATAACTTTCTGCTTTTCATTTCCTTGCATCTATAATCTCCCAGATTTGTTTTTATTAGTCGGGATCCTCGCGCTCTTCTTCCTTTTTTTTTTTTTTTTTTTTATTGTTCTGTTATACAAATGAACCATAAAATAATAAAAAGGAAGAATTCGTGTTATCGCCTGTAAACAAGTCAGAATTGTAGGAAGAAAGAACGATAGCAAGTAACGCTAGAATAACAGTGACTGCATTGACTGATATTGGGCTGGACGCTCGCTCCGGTAAATAAAGAAGCATCCATTCATATTCGGTCATAAACTGACGTCGTACAGGTTGTTACCTTTCCACTGGTTTAGTAATGGACTCAAATTTACCTGGATATAAATTCGAAACAAGATTGTGACACAGTTACATAGTTACATAGTACGATTGAAAAAAGACACATGTCCATCAAGTCCAACCAAGGGTGGGGAAAATGTGGGTGATGGGAGAGAGACAAGGACATTAAGCCCCGCCTCCCCACTGGTGAATGCCCTAAAACCCACAAGGCAAAACCAATCTGCTCCATGGGAGGGCCCCATCTCTGACCCCAGGAGCCTCAACCCAAGCCCCCCTGATCCAGAATTTTACATGGCACGTACGTATTAACATTCTTTAGGGTTTTAGGGAGGTATCTAACCTTTCTGAAACCCTCACCTGTTCCTGCTGTGACCAGCTCCTCAGGCGGCTAATCCACAGATTTACAGTTCTCACAGTGAAGAATGCTTTTCTCCTCTGGAGATTGAATCCTTTTCTCTCTAGCCGAAGGGAATGTCCCATTGTCTTTTGAGGGGGGTTTACATGAAATAGTTTTTCCCCATACTTTTTGTAGGGACCATTTATATATTTATAAATTAATCATGTCCCCCCGAAGCCGTCTTTTCTCAAGACTAAATAAGTTCAAATCTACTAACCTCTCCTCGTAACGAAGATGCTCCATTCCCCTTATAAGTTTGGTTAATCATCTTTGCACTCTCTCTAAGATGCTCCATTCTCTTTATATATTTGGTTGCTCGTCTTTGCGCTCTAAAAGCTTCCATTCCCCTTATAATTTGGTTGCCGCCCTTTCACTCTCTCTAACCCATTACATCTTTTATAAAACTGGGAGCCCAGAACTGAACAGCATATTCTAAGTGAGGTTGCACCAATGCTTTATACAGCGGTAGAATTACATCCTTGTCTCGCGAGTCCTGGACTCTTTTAGTAGCAGCAGTTCATTTAGGCCATGTCTACACAGTACTGGTAACCAGTGCCCCATAGAACGCAATAGAAAAGCCGTGCTGCGGTCTACACAGCAAGGATTTTCTACCGTAGGGTTTCTAAACCACCGACCTTCTGCCGGAAGATAAAACATGTTCTATCTTCCGGCGGATTCTATTACCCTTCAATGAACTAGTAAGTCCTAAATCTGCAAAAAACATTTGCAGTGTAGATATAGCCATACCAACTACTAGGTGGCCATATAGACATATAGGGCCATATGTATGAAAACTGTCTAGGCCTAAAACTCACTTTTTTTGCCCAGAAGAAACCCAAATTTCAGAGCGTGCCTTGCATTTCATATTGTGCTCTGGGAAAATGAGAGGGGCGCTCTGATTGGTTGCTATGGGCAGCAAAGTGAGTTTTAGACCTAGACAGTTTTCATACATGCGGCCCATAGTACATATAGACACATATGTAGCATATACAACTCCCGACAGAGTACACTGATTTTTTGCAATCCATTTATCAGGATATACAGACATATAGACAAAAATATCATACACAACTCCCAATAGAGTATTGAGAAATCATGTCCTTTATTCTATTTATCAGGATATACTGACATATAGACGCAAATAACATAAACAACTCCCAATAGAGTATACTGAAATCATGTCCTTTATTCTATTTATCAAGATATACAGACATATAGACACAAATAGCATACACAACTCCCAATAGAGTATTGCGAAATCCAATCAGAGCGCGCCTTGCATTTCATATAGTGCTCTGTGAAAATGAGAGGGGAGCTCTGATTGGTTGCAAAGGCAGCAAAGTGAGTTTTAGACCTAGACAGTTTTCATACATGTGGCCCATAGTACATATAGACAGATATGTAGCATATACAACTCCCGACAGAGTACATTATTTTTCTGTATTCCGTGTATCAGGATATACAGACATATAGACACAAATAACATACACAACTCCCAATAGAGTATTGTGAAATCATATCCTTTATTCTATTTATCAGGATATACAGACATATAGACACAAATAACATAAACAACTCCCAATAGAGTATTGTGAAATCATGTCCTTTATTCTATTTATCAGGATATACAGACATATAGACACAAATAACATACCCGATAGAGTATTGTGACATTATGTCTTTTATTCTATTTATCAGGATATACAGACATATAGTCACAAATAGCATATACAACTCCCAATAGAGTATAGTGACATCCTGTCTTTTATTCTATTTATCAGGATATACAGACATATAGACACGAATAGCATACACAACTCCCAATAGAGTATTGAGCCATTATGTCTTTTATTCTGTTTATCAGGATATACAGACATATAGAGATAAATAGAATACACAATTCCCAATAGAGAAATTAAAACCATTATTTTTCTTTTTCCGGTTTAAATCAAAGTACACATTAGAAAAAATTAATGACCCACATTTAGAAAAATAACCAACCATACTCCCCAAAGGGGATTTTTTATCAGTGAGAAATCAGGGTTTTACCTTTTTATCCAGGATATACAGACATATAGACACAAAAAGCATACACAACTCTCAATAGAGTATTGTGAAATTATGATTTTTATTCCATTTATCAGAATACATTATTATACTTCTAACTATTATTATACTTATAGTTATCATCATATTTGTACCTCTTATATGAATTTTATATTATGTTACAATCTACTACGTTACAATGATACGTTCCACAACCATATCATCATTGCGCTCATGGTTGGCGCAAACTCTGTTTGCTTTTCAACCAAATCCCAACGAGCGCCGATTCCACAAGATTTTAAGGCGTTTTGTTATCCTCCTCTAAAAATTCAATCTCTGGGTTCTTGAGGCATGCACCGAGAACAATGCAGCAAATGTGGCGAGATTGCTTTGGATTCCTTACATCCCTTGCTTAGAAATTTTGTCAGGTGGCCGCCACGTTGCCAGGGTAACAGCACGTTAGCCGAATAGATCAACAGCGAAAAATATGGAACTGACATTGTCTTCTTATTTAAGGCTCAAGGAGATGCTCAAAATATAATGTTCAGCAGCAAAACCTAAAGGGAAGGATCACGTCAGAGCGAAACAAGGGGCAAGATCCAAAATTTTTCTCATAACTAATTATATATCCATCCTACTATATTTTCTTCTTCTTTCTTTTCTTTCTTCTTTTTCTTCTTTCTCATATCTATCTATCTTATCTCATTTCTATTATCTTCTTCATATCTATCTAAACTATCTCCTATTTATCTATCTCCAATCTATCTATCTATCTTCCCATCTATCTCCCATCTATCTATCTAATCTATCTATCTATATCTATCTTCTCTCCTATCTATCTATCTCTATCTATCCATATCTATTATCTACTATCTCCTATCTATCAAACTATTCTATCTATCTCATATCTATCTATTTCATATCTATCTATCATCTATCTATCTATCCTATCTATCTAAACTATCTATTTTATCCCCTTCTATCTAACTATCTATCTATCTTTAATCTATCTATCTATCTATCTCATATCTATCTATCCTATCTATTATCTATCTATCTATCTATCTATATCTATCATCATCTTCTCAAAATCTCTTTTCCCTATCTATCTACTATCTATCTATCTCTATCTATCTATCTATCTATCTTCTATCTCATATCTATCTATATATCTTTTATCTATCTATCCCTATCTACCATTATCTATCTATCTTCCGATCTATCTCCTATCTATCTCCTATCTATCTATCTATCTATCTTTCTATCTATCTATTATTCTATCTATCTATTATCTCATATCTATTTCCCATCCATCTTCTATCTATCTATCTATTATTCCTATCTATCTATCAATCTATCTCCATAAACTATCTATCTCTATCTATTCTATCTATCTAAACTATCTATCTATCTATTCTATCTATCTATCTATCCCATATCATCTATCCCATCTAAACCCCATCTATCTATCTATCTATCTATCTAATATCTATCTATCTTTATATCTATCCAAATCTATCTATCTAAACTATCTATCTATCACTATCTATCTATCAAACTCATATCTATCTAAATTTTCTATCTTTTTATCTAGTTTATATAAAAAAAAGAAACAGAGAAGGCCACAATCGTGAATTAAAGTTAAAGGGCAGGAGTTTAGATAAAATAGCAATATTGCTCACCTCCTCATGTTGTTTTAAAACCAGAGCACAACCTCATATCACATAAATGCTCAGTTTGACTCTTAACCCGGCAGCTCCGCATCCCGACTCCCACGTTTGAAGAAAAAACCTCCTGGGGAAAAGATACAGTCTAATAGGAAAACTCGGCAGTAGCGCTCAGAGGGTATAGGATCTGCACTATTGGGCTGGAACATGTTAGGTTAATTTATTTAAAATTAATAAAACACATACAAATAAAAATCTATAACCCTACGCATTCGTACGTAGCTCATCATCCCAGTATCCCCCATCACTCCTATCTATCTATCTATTTCTTTTCTATTTATCTATCTATCCATATATCTATCTATCTATTACTTTTCATTATTTTTTTTTTTCTTTATTTCCTTTTAAACTATTTTCTTTATTATCTCTTTTTACTACTATCTCTATATTCAATCTATCTTTTCATATCTATCTTCTATCTATCTACCCCTATTTTATCTATCTATCTCATATCTATCTATCTCTATCCATTTTCTATCTATCTATCTATTTTCACTATCTATCCCATATCTATTATCTACCTATCTATCTATCCCTATTTTATCTATCTCAATATCTATCTATCTCATATCTATTATTATCCCATTTTCTATCTATCTATCATCTATCTAAACTATCTATCTATTTTATCTATCTATCTATCTTTTATCCCATATCTATCTATCTATCTATCTCAATCTATCTATCTATCTACTCTATTTATCTATCTATCTATCTATCTATCTATCTATCTCATATCTTTTCTATCTATCTATATAAACTATCTTATCTATCTCATATATCTATCTATCGATCTATCCTATCTATTATCTATATCTATCTATCTATCTTCTTCTTTCTGTCCCGTCCCATCCATTGTCTATCATTCTATATATTCATCTTAACCTGTCTGTAATTTAGTTGACATTTCCAAAATAAATTAATTGAAATATTCCCATGACTGCAGGACCAGAGATCAGGCATTTTTAGTTCCAAATTGAACCTGAATTTAAGCAAATTTATGTGATTTCTTTTTGGGTGGGCCCAAAATGAACGTTGATGAAAATCACTCTAATAAAAATTGACCCTTACAAAACCGTAAATTGGGATTTTAATGGGTTAACTTACCTTTTACTATCACTTCCAATGGGACAACCAGTAGAGTCAATATGAAGTTTCCTTCTTAACCTATCTGGACACTCATGTGACGGGCGACTCTCTGAAATATATGCACAAACTTGACCCTTCCCTACAAAACCAAATGCGTCCTAATCACCGCGCCAGCTGCTGCATTGTCCAAGGGAAGGTAATTCCAGTCAATGACTGGGCTTTCTAATTTGTTATGTAAATCAAACCCTGCAGCAGTCCTGTCCCTGCCACTGAGTGTTGTCTTTGTAACTATATCCACTAACCTAGGGTTTGCACTGATACAATGAAGGTCGGAGCTGGGGATTCCTGATTTACTAAGGTCTTAAATCTAACCCCCGCGGTGGGCCCCTGAGCATTGTGGACCTGAAGTTGTTGTTTTAACTGCATATACATCCTTGGAAGAGGCAAAAAAAAAGCAGAGAAAGAGGCAAAAAGCAAGAGGCAGAGTAAATGAGGCATCTATAGTCATTTACAGCAGCTGTTGGGTGGGCCCCAACAATAAACTCCATCGGTGGGCACAGAAACAGATCAACTGGTGGGCCCCTAAAATCAACTCCACCTGTGGGGCCATAAACAGCTCAACTGGGGGGCCCTAGAGTAAACTCCACCTGTGGGGCCATAAACAACTAAACTGGTGGGCCTCTAGAGTCAACTCCACCTGTGGGGCCATAAACAACTAACTGGTGGGCCTCTAGAGTCAACTCCACCTGTGTCGCCATAAACAGTTAAACTGGTGGGCCCCTAGAGCCAACGCCACCTGTCGGGCCATAACCAGCTAAACTGGTGGCCCCTAGAGTCAACTCCACCTGTAGGGCCATAAACAGCTCAACTGGTGGGCCCCTAGAGTCAACTCCACCTGTAGGGCCATAAAGAGCTAAACTGGTGGCCCCTAGAGTCAACTCCACCTGTAGGGCCATAAACAGCTCAACTGGTGGGCCCCTAGAGTCAACTCTACCTGTAGGGCCATAAACAGCTTAACTGGTGGGTCCCTAGAATCAACTCCACCTGTGGGGCCATAAACAACTCAACTGGTGGGCCCCTAGAGTCAACTCCACCTGTGGGGCCATAAAGAGCTAAACTGATGGGCCTCTAGAGTCAACTCCACCTGTGGGGCCATAAACAACTAAACTGGTGGGCCTCTAGAGACAACTCCACCTGTGGGGCCATATACAGTTATAATGGTGGGCCCATAGAGTATCTTCCACCTATAGGGCCATAAACAACTAAACCGGTGCGCCCCTAGAGACAACTGCACCTGTGGGGCCATAAACAGTTAAACTGGTGGGCCCCTAGAGTCAACTCCACCTGTAGGGGCATAAAGAGCTAAACTGGTGGCCCCTAGAGTCAACTCCACCTGTAAGGGCATAAAGAGCTAAACTGGTGGCCCCTAGAGTCAACTCCACCTGTAGGACCATAAAGAGCTAAACTGTTGGGCCTCTAGAGTCAACTCCACCTGTAGGGCCATAAAGAGCTAAACTGGTGGCCCCTAGAGTCAACTCCACCTGTAGGACCATAAACAGGTCAACTGGTGGCCCCTAGAGTCAACTCCACCTGTGGGCTCCTAGGCACCACAGTCCGACACTAGCATAGGTATTCGTTGTATGAAACATGATACATTATCTAGATGTGGTGGAAACCTAATATAAGACTCTTTTGGAAAATGTTGACCATATTTGTTTAAATGCTGCGTTTGACCAACAACTATGGCCCCATTCACGTCAGGTTTTGGGGTTCCGTCATTGGCACCCATTAGGGTACCATGAAAAAAATCAAAAAACTTTGCATAAATAATACTTAATCTAAAAAAAATAACATTTATTATATTGGTTTAAAAGATAAGTAGATCCTTTCAAAATGTACCAAACAGAAGTACCTACTGGAACGGCTGGTGTAGTGGATCTGCTGCACCACTTCAGGCGATGGTATAAGCCGCACCAGAGAGCGGAGTCTAAGGGGGTCTTTTTGTTTGGACCCTCATAGACATGTATGGAAGATTCTGTCAATTTGATATAAATCTCTTTTAAAACACATATAAGCACCCATTGGGCACCCAACAAACATTGAATTAATGGAACATTTAACTGCATTACTGCTGTCCTTTATTACTACATGCATGAATTGGAGGTTTTTGGTGCACACTTTGATCAAATTGTTTATGATCCCTTATTGCATCAAGTTCACCTCATCCGACGGGTGTCTATTTCTGAATTGGCCTCTCCTTTTGTCCAAAGCCACCATTCATTCAGGTCATCAAGGCTCAATTCACACTGTTTTTAAGGATCATTTGTTTGATAGGGCAAGGTTCCCGCTATAGGGTCGCTCTCTTTCAGACCGATTGCCCTATTTTAGATAGGTAGGTGTGTTGGTAGATGTATAGGGATTAATAGGGACAGTATCAGCGTCCCGACATTACTATAGGCATTACCTACTATGTATATTTTTGTTTTGGATTAATTTGGGTCATCATTATTTTTCTACTTTTAATAAGATTATAATAAATGTTATGTTTTAAATATACACTCTCCCAGAACTTCGAGGTTGTTTAAATTTGTTTGTGTGGTGTGGGAGCTCTTGTACTTATGGTTGTCAGCATAAGTATTTTTTTTTTTTTTTTTTTTTTTAAGGATTATTGGGACCTCAGAATAGATCGGAGGAGGGCATGGCCAAAATTTAGAAATATTTAGAATTTTTTTTTCCCCCTCAAAGCCCCTTTAACCAGTTCCTGACGGGCCATTTCACCCTCCTTTCTGACCGGTCCCTTTTTCCCTTTACATAGTACATGCCAGTTAGAACACTGTAATGCTTTCTTACGCTTGCTTATATAACCTTTTTCCATGATACGTTGATTTATTTTTGTAATTTTTACTTTTTTTCTATTGATAATATAAGGGAAAATGGTTAAAAGGGGTTATTTTTCCTATTTTTCCTATTTTTCTCTTTATTTATTTAACAGCAAAAGTGATGCTAAAATAAGTTTTGGGGTCATTGGTGGCGGGGCTAAAACTTGCAGATCGGACTGTTAATATTTATTTTAATAAATTTGTATTTTTTATGCTTCTTTTTGTTATTATTTTATTTTACATAAATAAGATCAAACAAAGTCCTTTGGGGACAATTTTATAAAAGTATTATTTTCCTTATAACTGGGGCGGGTAAATTAGCCTCAGTTACAGATGAAATCCAGGAGAAATACACCCCCTGTAGAGACTGCAGATCTGGGTGTGATAAAACCCAGCAACTCCTGCAGCTATGGAGCCCTGGCGGTCACCCGACTTCTGGCACTGAGAGCAGGAAGTCAACAGGCTTCCTGCTTGTCTGTGTACACAGCTCTCGTTGACCTCTGTGCTCACTGGAGGCAGGGATGGTAATGTACGGTTCCTGCCTTTTCAGTGGAAAGCCCAACTATTGTTCATAGCCAGCTCTCCACCCGCCCAGCTGCACAATTAGTCACTGTCACACCGGTGACTCACATGGTCTAAAGGCGCCAACCTACTTACTGCGTTCACTACACGGTTATTCCTTCTGCAAAGCCTAAATAGCTTGTTGGATGCAAACAACTTGCTGCTAGTTGCTCTGATTCCACATGGGTATAGGGAGGCGCGGCCACACTCTGCTGGAGTTATTAGTCAGTGTCACCCCGGTGGCTCACACAGTCTATAGGCGCCGACCTACTCACTGCGTTCCCTGCACGGTTATTCCTTCTGCAAAGCCTAAATAGCTTGTTGGCTGCAAACAACTTGCTGCTAGTTGCTCTGGTTCCACATGGGTATAGGGAGGCGCGGCCACACTCTGTTGGTGTTAAACCCCACAGTCTCCGGCTGTGTTTTACTTCTCCAGCCGATCCCCTGCCACAAGCGGGTTTATTAGGCAGCTCATCCCTTCACAATTTGCCTGAACTTTGGTTCCCAGTGGATCCTTGTGTCTTTCTCTACCCCCTGGTGTCTCTGACCCCTTGGTCAGCTGCCACTGGCCCAGGGACTGCATTGGAGTGGTACCTGGGGCCTATCCTAATGGCTGAAGCTTATCCTAACCACCAGAGACTTCAGTGAAGAACAGATAGTCAGTCATGCTGCTCTATGGTAAGCCCGGCCAGTGGGGAAGTAACAATTGGTGCTTTTCATTAGTTTATTTTTTTAACTAAATTATTTTATGAATTTATCTTCTAAGCAAATATTTTATATATATTTTCCTTTCCCGACCTTCGTCTTCTGATCATTCATATTTTGCAGGAAACGTCTCCTGGTGATTACGGGACAGAGCTTCTTCTCCTATTCCTTGCTCCTCGCTCCTCTCAACATCTGTTCTTAATAACCTGTAGTTTTCTTGTGACAGACAGTTCATCAGAATATTAAGTGCTCTTAGACGCTTTGCCGACCCGTAGTTGGAAATTACTCTGTAAACTGAGATCTCTGTGAGCTTTATCCTGTGTGCAACTGGAGAAGTCATCTCAGCAGCTTTGGGTGTGATGGGGCCAAGATTTTATTGCAAATGTTTGTACATCATTTTCGACACAAAAATGCAAATTGAATCCATTTAAAGTGCCCTCATTTCAATCTGCAGCTAAAATATTATCATGAAATTATAATTCTTCGATTCACTGTATCAAATCGATGTTATATTTTCATATTTAATTGCAGTTTGTCAAACATTTGCATCTTTATTTGCTAGTGGGAAGTTGCTTCCTGCCCCCTGTCCACCATTTGAACATACAGAAAACACCCCAGTTTCCATCAGCAGCTAATATTTTGTCATAAAATTATAATATTGTATCATACAAATGTTACATTTTTATATTTAATTGGAGTCTGTCAAACATTTGCACCTTCACTTGCTGCTGGGAACTTGGTTCCTGCCTCCTGCCCACCAGGGAACATACAGACAACACTCTAGTTTTAATCACTTATCAATATTTAGATCCACTGTATGATATAGATGTTATACTTCTATATTTTATTGGAATTTGTCAAACATTTGTATCTTCATTTGCTGGTGAGAAGTTGCTTCCTGCCTCCTTTCCACCAGGGAACATACAAACAACGCAGTTAATAATTTAGCATAAAATTATAATATTTGAATTCACTGTATTATATAGATGTTGTACTTCTATATTAATAACAGTTTGCATCTTTATTTGCTGGTGGGAAGTTGCTTTTTGCCCCTGCCCACCAGGGAACATACAGACAACGCCTTAGTTTTCATCAGTAATTAATATTAATTTTTAGATACACTGTATGATACAGATGTTATACTTCTATATTTTATTGGAATTGGCCCAACATTTGCATCTTCATTTGCTGGTGGGAAGTTGCTTCCTGCCTCCTGCCCACCAGGAAACATAAGAACAATGCCTTAGATTCTATCAGTAGCTAATAATTTATCTTAAAATTATGATATTTAGATTCACTGTATTCTGTAAATGTTGTACTTCTATATTAATTACAATTTGAATCTTTATTTGCTGGTAGGACGTTGCTTCCTGCTTCCTGTCCACCAGGGAACATACAGACAACACCCTAGTTTACATCACCAATAAAAAAAAAATCATAAAATTATAATATTTAGATTCACTGTATTAAATAGATGTTGTACTTCTATATTAATTACAGTTTGCATCTTTATTTGCTGGTGGGAAGTTGCTTCCTACCCCTTGCCCACCAGGGAACATACAGACAACGCCTTACTTTTCATCAGTAATTAATATTAATATTTAGATCCAATGTGTGATATAGATGGAGTACTTCTATATTTCATTATCTTTGTTATTTCAAGTCCCTTCCCATTGTCACACCCTTTTGCATCATCTTGGATCTCGTGGTATCTCATAGCCTTGGTCTCCTTCTCATCCTGGTCTTCTGTCTTCTCTTTGTTTTTGTAAGTCCCTTCCCATTCTCACACCCTTTTGCATTGTCTTTAATCTCATGGTATCTCATAGCTTTGGTCTCCTGGTCTCCGTCTCATCCTGGTCTTCTGTCTTCTCTTTGTTTTTGTAAGTCCTTTCCCATTGTCACAACCTTTTGCATCATCTTGGATCTCATTCTATCTCATAGCTTTGGTCTCCTGGTCTCCTTCTCATCCTGGTCTTCTGTCTTCTCTTTGTTTTTGTAAGTCCTTTCCCATTGTCACAACCTTTTGCATCGTCTTGGATCTCATGGTGTCTCATAGCTTTGGTCTCCTTGTTTCTTACTCAGCCTGGTCTCCTGTGTTGTTATTATTATTATTATTAAGTATTTTAAAGCGCCATTGATTCCAGGGGTTACATACATAACATAAGTCAAACGAGTACAATGATAAGTGATTAATGACAATTGGCACGACAGAGGGAGAGAGGACCCTACCCGCGAGGGCTTACAATCTACAAGGAGGGGGAAAGAGACAGGAGGTGAGGGGCAGACATGTTTGTGGAGGAAGTAGTGACAGCAAGGTTAGTGTAGATTATAGGCAAGCCTGAAGAAATGGGTTTTCAGGTTGCTTTTGAAGCTGATGAAAGTGGAGGAGGTGTTCACTCTCTCTGTCCCTTCCCATTGTCATACGTTTTTGCATCATCTTGGATCTCATTCTACCTCATAGCCTTGGTCTCCTGTTCTCCTTCTTATCCTGGCCTTCTGTCTTCTCTCTGTTATTGTAAGTTTATTCCCATTGTCACAACCTTTTGCATCATCTTAGGTCTCCTGGTGTCCTTCTCATCCTGGTCTTCTGTCTGCTCTTTGTTATTGTAAGTTCCTTCTCATTATCACAAACTTTTGCATCAACTTGGATCTCATGGTATCTCATAGTTCTGGTCTCCTACTCATCCTGGTCTTCTGCTCATCCTTCTCATCCATGTCTCCTGTCTATTCTTTGCTATTGCAAATCCCTTCCCATTGTCACACCCTTTTGCATTATCTTGGATATCATGGTATCTCATAGCTTTGGTCTCCTGGTCTCTTATTCAGCATGGTCTTCGCCTTTTTTTCTTGTTTTTTGTAAGCCCCCTTCCCTTTGCTACCCACTTGCTCATTTTGTACTCTTGTATCTCATAACTTTGGTCTCCTGGTCTCCTACTCATCCTGGTCTACTCATCCTTCTCATCCATATCTCCTGTCTTCTCTTTGTTATTGCAAGTTCCTTCTCATTGTCACAACCTTTTGCATCATCTTAGGTCTCTTGGTCTCCTTCTCATCCATGTCTCCTGTCTGCTCTTTGCTATTGAAAGTTCCTTCCCATTGTCACATCCTTTTGCGTCATATTGGACCTCTTGGTATCTCATAGCCAGGTAGGATTGGCAGCTCCTCCAAGTCAAGGAACTTAGCATACCATTGAACTTGTTACGAGGATTGCTCGCTTCTCCATAGAGTTCTCTGGGTTAGGTAACTTGGGGTGGATTATAGTGCTTTTCTTGCAGGATTGTTCTGTCTGGAAAATTTGTCTAGTAATTTGCTCTGTATTTGCAGTGAGTTTTCAGTTGTTTCTTGTAACATACTGTTAAACTTGTTAAGAGGATTAGATCATTGTTCGCTTCTCCATAGAGTTTTCTGGATTAGGTAACTTGGGGTGGATTATAGTGCTTGTCTTGAAAGATTGTTCTGTCTGTAAAATTTGTCTAGTAATTTGCTCTGTATTTGCAGTGAGTTCTCAGTTGTTTCTTGTAACATACTGTTAAACTTGTTAAAAGGATTAGATCATTGTTCGCTTCTCCATAGAGTTTTCTGGATTAGATAACTTGGGGTGGATTATAGTGCTTGTCCTGCAAGATTGTTCTGTCTGTAAAATTTGTCTAGTAATTTGCTCTGTATTTGCAGTGAGTTCCCAGTTGTTTCTTATAACATACTGTTAAACTTGTTAAGAGGATTAGATAATTGTTCGCTTCTCCATTTGCTGGGTTAGTAACTTGGTGTGGATTATAGTGCTTGTCTTGAGAGATTGTAGCAGTATGGTGACATAGAAGACAATGAAGAATTCCAGAACCAGAATATCCTTTTATTTGGTCTAGGAAATACACTCACCGGCCACTTTATTAGGTACACCTGTCCAACTGCTCGTTAACACTTAATTTCTAATCAGGCAATCACATGGCGGCAACTCCAGTGCATTTAGGCATGTAGACATGGTCAGACATCTCCTGCAGTTCAAAACCGAGCATCAGTATGGGGAAGAAAGTGATTGAGTGCCTTTGAACGTGGCATTGGTTGTTTGTCCAAAGGGCTGGTCTGAGTATTAGAAACCTGCTGATCTCCTAGTGAATTTTCACCACAACCATACCTAGGGTTTACAGAGAAGGTCCGCAAAAAGAAAAAACTTTCCAGTGAGCGTCAGTCCTGTGGGGGAAATGCCTTGTTGATTGCAGAGGTCAATGGAGAATGGCAGAATGTTGGCTGTATAGAAAGGAACAGTGACTCAACATACCACCGTTACAACCAAGGAGGCAGAAGAGGCATCTCTGAACGCACAGTTACGCGAACTTTGAGCAGATGGGCTACAGCTTGCAGAAGACCACCCCGGGTGCCACTCCTTTCAGCTAAGTACAGGAAACTGCAGAGATCCCAATTTGCCCAAGCTCATGGAAATTGGGACATTTAAAAATTGGAAAAATCTTGCCTGATCTGATGATTTTTCGATTTAGCTGGACATTGGGGTAGGTCAGAATTTGGCGTCACAACATGAAAGCATGGATCATCCTGCCTTGTATCAAACGTTTCAGCTGGTGGTGGTGGTGTCATTTTGGGGAATATTTTTCTTGGCACTCTTGGGCCCCTTGGTACCAAATTGAGATCGTTGCATACACCTTTGAGTGTTCTGAAGGCAAAGGGGTCCAAACGTTACATAGCATGTGTTACCAAAAAAATGCCGGTGATTGTAGTAGTTTCCAACTTCTCATACAAGCAAAGCTAAAATAATTCCTCAATATTTTCATACCGTCACTGCTTCTAGTGTATATCTCAATGTGTCGGAAGGTCAGCGCGATGTCTCTGAGTAGAGTCCCAAATGAGGTTTTCTCGCTTAAGCATTTCAAAATGTAATCTCATCAGCCAAGAAAAGGAGAAAACACAGCAAGAAAATGATCAGATTTTCCGTTTTCATGGCCGGAGATACCTTGGGAACGTACAAAAGAAGCGTTTAGGCTCTGTAAGTGAGGTGGCGTGCCAAGCACAACACAAATAACAGTAAAACTGCATGGAAAGAGATCAGTTTTACAATTTTACAGCTGCAACGTGTGAAAATTGCTGTTGAGCCAGAGCCTTGAGATCGCGCGGTGATCAGAGATGGGGAGTTTACCATTCATTTTATTAGATGTGGGCAAATTGTTTTGTCTTCTTTTATTCTCTTGTTATCTCCAAAATGTCAGGCTCATTTATCTCATCTTTATATACTAGTTATGGATTTTTTTCCATACAAATAGCACCTTGTAGCTGATAAACAAGCCCTAGAAACAATTTGTCTGTTTGAATTGTTTGCTGAATTATTTGGATTTTTGATTGATTTTTTATTTAATTTTTTTTTTTTTTGACTGTGACTGGAACAATTTTCTCATTATTATTCTTCCCCGCTTGTTATTATCTGATTATGAAGTTACCTGTCACCAATTAGATGGGGACAAGCTATTGAAAGAAGATTGTAAAGACGTGCCTGATTTTCCCAGTAAGAAAGAATCAGTTTATATTTGTATACAGATAAATGACATTTCCGAATATTACAATGGTGGTATTAACAGATATAACTGTTTTATAGATGTATATTAAAGGGTTTTATCATCAGGCTGCTCTTCACATTTTCAGGCTCCAATTTCCTATTAAGGCTGTGGGTGGTTCTATAGTTTCAGGCTCCCACTTCCTGTTCAGGCTGTAAGTGGTTCTTCAGCTATAGGTTCCCACTTCCTTTTCAGACTCTGAATGTGTCTACAGCTTAAGACTCCCACTTCCTGTTCAGGCTTTGGGGGGTTCTATAGCTTTAGGCTCCCACTTTCTGTTCAGGCTGTGGGTGTGTCTACAGTTTCAGACTACCACTTCCTGTTCAGGCTGTAGGTGGTTCTACAGTTTTAGGTCCCCATGTTCTGTTCAGGATGTGGGTGGGTCTATAGCTTCAGGCTCCAATTTCCCGTTCAAGCTGTGGGTAGTTCTTACAGGTTCAGGATCCCACCTCCTGTTCAGGCTTTGGGTGGTTCTATAGCATTAGGTCCCCACTTCCTGTTCAGGATGTAGGTGGGTGTATAGCTTCAAACTCCCATTTCCTGTCCAGGCTGTGGGCAGTTCTTACAGCTTAGAGCTCCCACTTCTTGTTCAGACTGTGGGACGTTCTACAGCTTCAGGCTCCCACTTCCTGTTCAGACTGTGGGTGGTTCTACAGCTTCAGGCTCCCAGTTCCTTTTCAGACTGTGAGCGGTTCTACAGCAGTGATTGACATTTCAGCTCTGCTATTCATGGCTGATCCTATTAGAGGGACATTGACAATGCAAAGGGTTTTAACAACAGGGCACAAGGCTACAGAATTCTAAAGGGTTAAAGTTTGTCAGTAAGAAAGTCGAGTGAGTGCTCAGCAGTGAGTGTGTGTGATTACTAAGCAGGGTACAGACTGACAATAGCTGTCTGAGATGAAAGGTGATGTCTGAGAATGCGCGGCCAGGACTTAGGAGCTTTCACTACTGGACGTATTCCTTGGAGATGAACCTTAAACTATGGATCGCTAAGGGAGCAGCTAAAACAAAAATTCAAGGTTCCCACATATATTTTGCCGGGGGGAAAAACTCCTTTAAGAGAAAGCGATAGGAACAGTTAGCTAGGGACAGTTATCGCTATTACTCTTCCATTCCTGAAGTGTACACAATTTTAAATTTGACCAAGCCGTGCACCTATCTTCATCCCCCCTTTGACTGTTTGTTGACTCATCTAGCGATGATTTTTTTTTTCATGCAACTCCAAGTGTATTTCTTGTGTTGCTTGTTGTTGTTTGGAGTCTGCCAGCATCATTACAGACAATCGGAATAAAAAATAGCCTAAACTAATAGCTGGGAATATCATACTAATGTACTAACACTAACTATGGAAAATCTAAATGAATAGGCTTATTCAGCTGCCAAATTAAAAAAAACTTTTAGAGCATGACAGCTGATCAGTTAACATGCCCTTGAACTTGTTAAGAGATTTGCTCGCTTCTCCATAGAGTTTTCTGGGTTAGGTAACTTGGTGTGGATTATAGTGCTTGTCTTGAGAGATTGTTCTGTCTTGAAAGTTTGTCTATTAATTTGCTCTGTATCTGCAGTGAGTTCTCAGTTGCATCTTGTTGTAACATACTGTTAAACTTATTAAGAGGATTGGATAATTGCTAGCTTCTCCATAGAGTTTGCTGAGTTAGGTAATTGTGTGGTTATAATGCTTGTCTTGAGAGAATTGTTCTGTCTTGAAAGTTTGTCTATAATTTTCTCTGTTTTTGCAGTGAATTATCAGTTGCATCTTGTTGTAACATACTGTTAAACTTATTAAGAGGATTGGATAATTGCTAGCTTCTCCATAGAGTTTGCTGAGTTAGGTAACTTGGTGTGGGTTATAATGCTTGTCTTGAGAAATTGTTCAGTCTTGAAAGTTTGTCTAGTAATTTTCTCTGTTTTTGCAGTGAATTTCATTGTTTTTTTTGTAACTTACCTGTTAAACTTATTAAGAGGATTGGATAATTGCTAGCTTCTCCATAGAGTTTGCTGGGTTAGGTAACTTGGGGTGGGTTATAATGCTTGTCTTGAGAAATTTTTCTATCTCGAAAGTCTGTCTAGTAATTTCCTCTGTATTTGCAGAGAGTTCTCAGTTGTTTCTTGTAACATACCGTTAATTTTAAGAGGACTGGATAATTGCTTGCTTCTCCATAGAGTTTGCTGGGTTAGGTAACTTGGTGTGGATTATAGTGCTTGTCTTGAGAGATTGTTCTATCTTCAAAGTTTGTCTAGTAATTTTCTCTGTATTTGCAGTGCATTCTCAATTGCTTCTTGTTTAGCCTAGCTTTGCTTCATTTGAGCTGGTTGAGTGCTTGAGAATATTAGTTTTATGTTTGTATAGTTGTATAGTTTTCTTCTGTGTTCTGCCTAAGTAGTCTCTGAGTCTTAGGGCCACATGTATGAAAGCTGTTTAGGTCTAAAACTCACTTTTTGCCCATAGGTTACTAAGAGTCGCTTTCTGTCAGGGTAAGCTGTAGCTCTGGGATATCTTTAGGGTTAGTTTCACAGATGAAATAAGGTGTAAGGCATCAGGGTCAGATGTCAGAGATGGGTTCAAGGTAATATTTAGAAAGAGCTAGATCTAGGGGTCAGTTAACTTTATTACTAGGGTTATGGTTAGTCTAACACTAACCTTAACTCAAACCCTAAACCAGGGGTTCCTCAGATGTTGCCCAGATATGTCCTAACACCAAATATAGAAAATATAATTCACTAGGCATATTTAGCTGCCAAATATGCAACTGACAATAATTCTGCTCAATCTTCTGGACGAAACGCGTGCAATGTCCGTAACCAGCCTTGATTCAGGAAAATGAAGGGGTAATGAAGACATTATTATACATCCATATCTGTACTAATAGGCATATGATGAAGGATCTAGACAAACCTATTTTGGGTAAGTTGACGTCAACCTTGGGTAAAACAAACATAACCAAAGAATGAATCCACCGACATCTGTTTGCAGAATCGAAAGGCTCACTTTTCAGGTTAATAGGAAGTCTATATCCACCCTCTAAATATCCCATTTAAAACCTGCAAAGTGGAATGGCCTAAAAGAGAGATGAATATTTAATGCAAGTCCATGAAGTGACAGCTATTTTTTTTTTTTTGTAGAAAAGTCATTAATTTTTTAAATAAAATTATTAGCTCCTTTCTTTAATTCAGAAATACCCGTGAAATTTATAGTTTTATAAGGCATTACTCAAAACTTCAATTTCCCCTGCTCCTCTATTCAAGTGACCTCCATTAATCCTTGTTTCTCCAGCCTATCCTACACGGAGGAGACTCTAACACAGTAAACAGATGGCAGTAAACTAGGAACAAATTAGTGGCGAGAAATAAAGTTTATGTCGTAACACATTTTACGAAAAATACTTTTTCTAAAGCTAAAATCTGAATAATTTATTAAATACAGATATGTAAATAAATTACAGAATTGCTCTAGTAGCAAATTCTCGGATAAAAACCACTGAATCAGCCAATTATTGGGATTTAGAGAACAGCGGAAGTCGCTTACGGTTTTATTTTTTACTATAAATGTTTCATAAATGTAAACAATGGGAAAAGTCAAAAGAATTTTCATGCCGGAAAGTTTTGAAAAACTTAACAAGAAAAAAAAAATAAGAAAAGTCCATAGAAATTTAAAAAAAGTAGTGTCTGTATCATAACTGGCTCCTATCTTCACATGTGGTGGTTCTGCCCAATGTTTAACCCATTTTTGACATCTGTTAACATTCTGCTGATAGATGTGCTTCAGATATGATCAGTTTTAATTCCCGGATTAGCCATATTAGTCCTAGGGTTGTTGGACCTTCTATTTTCAATTCAACTTGTTCTTCTTCTCTATGTTGCTATTGGGTAGAAGTTCATGTCCCCTCCATCCACAAATTTCAAATGTTATTTCTCCCATCAATATTCAGAACTTGGCAGAAGCGCCTCATTTATTCATAAAAAAAAACTTGAATTAAAGCCCATTTAGTCCAACTTGCAAAAAAGAATTCTCCTTTGTCATATAAGATCTCTTGCGAGGTAGTTTTTTCACCTTAAACAACTTTTTAGAGCATATCAACTGATCAGTTAACATACCCTTGAGCTTGTTAAAGAGAAAAGGATAACTGCTAGCTTCTATATAGAGCTTGCTGGGTCTGGTAACCTGGTGTGGATTATAGTGCTTGTCCTGAGAGATTTTTCTGTCTTGAAATTTTGTCTCATAATTTGTTCTGTATTTGCATGTGGTGGTTCTGCCAAATGGTTAACCCATTTTTGACAACTGTTAACATTCTGCTGATAGATGTCCTTCAGATATGATCAATTTTATCTCCAGAATTAGCCATATTAGTCCTGGGGATAGGGTTGTTGGACCTTCTATTTTCAATTCTGGTTATTCATCTTGTTCTTCTTTCTGTGTGTTGCTATAGTATAGAATTTCGTGTCTTTCCACTCATTTCAGATGTTATTTCACCCATCAATATTCATAACTTGGCAGAAGCGTCACATTTATTCATCAAAAAAACTTGAATTAAAGCCCATTTAGTCCAACTTACAGTAAAGAATTCTCCTGACAATTTGTCCTCTCTTTCATATAAGATCTCTTGCAAGTTGGTTTTTCCCCTTAACTAACTTTTTAGAGCATATCAGCTGATCAGTTAACTCATGAGCTCATTAGAATTAGAGAATTAGATAATTGCTAGCTTCTTTATAGAGCTTGCTGGGTTAGGTAACCTGGTGTGGATTATAGTGCTTGTCCTGAGAGATTGTTCTGCCTTGAAAGTTTGTCTAGTAATTTGCTCTCTATTTGTATGTGGTGGTTCTGTCCAATGGTTTACCCATTTTTGACATCTGTTAACATTCTGCTGATAGATGTCCTTTGGATATGATCAGTTATAACTCCAGAATAAGCCATATTAGTCCTACGGTTGTTGGACCTTCTATTTTCAATTTATCTTGTTCTTCTTTCTGTATGTTGCTATAGGGTAAAAGTTAATGTCCCTTCCACCCACACATTTCAAATGTTATTTGTCCCATCAATATTCAGAACTTGACAGAAGGGCCTCATTTATTCATCAAAAAAACAAAAAAAACTTTAATTAGCGCCTATTTAGTCCAACTTGCAAAAAATAAATTCTCCTTTTTCATATAAGATCTCTTACGAGGTGATTTTTCACCTTAACTAACTTTTTAGAGCATATCAGCTGATCAGTTAACTCATGAACTCATTAAAGAGAATTAGATAATTGCTAGCTTCATTATAGAGCTTGCTGGGTTAGGTACCCTGGTGTATATTATAGTGCTTGTCCTGAGAGATTGTTCTTTCTTGAAAGTTTGTCTAGTAATTTGCTCCTCTACATCTTGGGTTCCATTATCTTAACATGTGTACTCCTTAGATGGCGTCATCAATTGCCTCTTAGGACAGCTAAGTATCATTTATATGCCATTTGTGTATCATTGATTGTGACATTTGTGTGTTTAGGTCAACAGCTTATATGTAAATTCCCCTGATGAACCCATTGGGAATGCAGGGGACTTTTTTGTCTATTTTGGCATTTATAGAGGGATTAAGTCTGTTTTATTAAGCACAGCCGCTCTTTTCAGGGTGATGACCCCGCTGACAGACAAGGTTTAGAGGGGGTTCATACAAATACTCCCCTCTTCGCTATTTCCTCTTTGATATATGTATGTGCTGGACACCTTGTAGTACTGATATATAGTGGACAAGTATATATATTTTAAATGTATCTATTAAAAGATATTTTAGCTGGGAAATTTATTTTGCAGTGATACATTGGTTGATTTTCCCTCATTTATATCATATATGTTGGTATTCTGTATTTGCATGTGGTGGTTATGCCCATCGGTTAACCCATTTTTGACAACTGTTAACATTCTGCTGATTGAAGTCCTTTAGATATGATCAATTTTATCTCCAGAATTAGCCATATTAGTCCTAGGGCTGTCGGAACTTCTATTTTCAATTCTGGTTGTTATTCATCTTGTTCTTTTTTCTGTGTGTTGCTATAGGGTAGAGGTTCATCTCTTTCCACCCATTTTAGATGTTATTTCCTCCATCAATATTCAGAACTTGGCAGAAGCGCCTCATTTATTCATCAAAAAAACTTGAATTAAAGCCCATTAAGTCCAACTTGCAATAAAGAATTCTCCTGACAATTTGTCCTCTTTTTTTTTTTTAAATAAGATCTCTTATGAGGTGGTTTTTCACCTTAAGCAACTTTTTAGAGCATATCAGCCGATTAGTTAACATACCCTTAAACTCGTTAAATGGCATAATTGCTAGCTTTTTTATAGAGCTTACGGGATTAGGTAACCTGGTGTGGATTATAGTGCTTGTCCTGAGAGATTGTTCTGTCTTGAAAGTTTGTCTAGTAATTTGGTCTGCATTTGCAGGTGGTGGTTCTGCCTGATGGTTAACCCATTTTTGACAACTGTTAACATTCTGCTGATAGATGTCCTTCAGATATGATCAGTTTTAACTCCAGAATTAGCAATATTAGTCCTAAGGTTGTCGGACCTTCTATTTTCAATTCTGGTTGTTATTCATCTTGTTCTTCTTTCTGTGTGCTGCAACATGGTAGAAGTTCATCTCTTTCCACCCATTTCAGATGTTATTTCTCCCATCAACATTCAGAATTTGACAGAAGGGCCTCATTTATTCCTCAAAAAAACTTGAATTAAAGCCCATTTAGTCCTGACATTTGTCCTCTTTAACATATAAGATCTCTTGCGAGGTGGGTTTTCACATTAAACAACTTTTTGTCAGCTGATCAGTTAACATACCGTTGAACTTGTTAAAAAGAATTGGATAATTGCTAGCTTCTTTATAGGACTTGAAGGGTTAGGTAGCTTGGTGTGGATTATAGTGCTTGTCCTGAGAGATTGTTCTCTCTTGAAAGTTTGTCTAGTAATTTGCTCTGTATTTGCAGTGAGATCTCAATTGCTTCTTGTTCAGCCTAGCCTTGTTCTGTGTGAGTTGACTGAGTGCTTGAGAATGTTAGTTTTTTTTTATTTGTATAGTTGCATGGTTTTCTTCTGTGTTCTGCCAAAGTAGTCTCTGATTCACTTGCTGTCGGGTTAAGCTGTAGCTTTGGGATATCTCTAGGGTTAGTTTCAGGGATAAAATAGGGTATAAGGGATCAGGGTTAGATGTGAGGGATGGGTTCAAGGTATGATTCAGAAAGATCTTGCTATAGGAGTTATTATTAGGGTTAGGGTTACTCCAACCTTAACCTTAACGCAAGCTCCTGGGGTTCCTCAGATGTCCCTCAGATGTTGCAAAGATATTTCCTAGGATTAGAGTTTGAGTTTGGTTTAGAGAACATGTTAGGGTTAAAGATTACCCTAATCCCAGCTGTTGCCCAGTGGTCCCCTACATGTGTGGTGGCATTCTTATGCTATTTGGAGAAGTCTGGCTGCTGCAGGTGCTTTCTAGTTGCCAAAAAACACCTATGAACTTTTATGGGATTCTGATTTCAGGCATTGCAGTATTGTGAAAATTTTTTAACTGAGCAGAGAAATATCCAAGCAACACTAATTACAAAAACTCTCCTTGCTGGTATGCCCAGTAATAATCTATGGGAAAACCTAACACTCAGTTTTCCTTACAGCGCCACCACAGGGGAAATTAAGCATCACAAAGTTCACATTCAAATCCTTGAGATGCTTGTGTAATGCAGGACAGGGCAGGTCCTTTAGAATGAGAGACATTCCTTGTTACCACTCATAACTTTGGCCATGGTATAAGGATTCTAAACACAGGAAACCCCCCCTCCACCCCCCCCCCGCATCTATTAATGGAGCACTCCAGGTTTTATTTTTCCCACTTATTTATTTATTATTTATTTATTTTTCTCCAGGTTTTATTTTTCATTATAAATTGGATTTAGTTACACTGTATTGCCAGAAACTTTGCTTATTTGCATCTGAATACAGGATTTCTGGCTGATGCAACAGTCTCTGTTAGGTCACATGACTTGCAATCTGATTGGCTGCTAGACACTGCGCTTTTGGTGCTGATAGGAAGTCTCTCTCTATGCATTCACATAAGACTGACTTTGAACCACCTATAGGAATGCATAGAGAGATTCACTTCTGAGTCACACCATGCTGTGTGTTTCAGCAGCTCAGAGTGCAGGTCACATGAGCGACTGGCAGCAGTGAGAAATCCTGTATTCAGCTGCAGGTCACATAACCCAGTGGCAGCAGTGAGGAATCCTGTATTGAGCTGCAGGTCACATGACCCAGGGGCAGCAGTGAGAAATCCTGTACTCAGCTGCAGGTCACATGAGCCAGTGGCAGCAGTGAGAAATCCTGTATTCAGCTGCAGATCACATGACCAGTGGCAGCAGTGAGAAATCAGTATTCAGCTGCAGGTCACATGAGCCAGTGGCAGCAGCGAGAAATCCTGTATTCAGCTGCAGGTCACATGACCCAGGGGCAGCAGTGAGACATCCTGTATTCAGCTGCAGGTAACATGACCCAGTGGCAGCAGTGAGAAATCCTGTATTCAGCTGCAGGTCACATGAGCCCGTAACAGAAGTGAGAAATCCTGTATTCAGCTGCAGGTCACATGACCCAGGGGCAGTCGTGAGAAATCCTGTATTCAGCTGCAGGTCACATGAGCCAGTGGCAGCAGCGAGAAATCCTGTATTCAGCTGCTGGTCACGTGACCCCAGTGGCAGCAGTAAGAAATCCTGTATTTAGCTGCAGGTCACGTGACCCAGTGGCAGCAGTGACAAATCCTGTATTCAGCTGCAAGTCACATGAGCCAGTGGCAGCAGCGAGAAATCCTGTATTCAGCTGCAGGTCACATGGCACAGTGGCAGCAGTGAGAAATCCTGTATTCAGCTGCAGGTCACATGAGCCAGTGGCAGCAGTGAGAGATCCTGTATTCAGCTGCAGGTCGCATGAGCCAGTGGCAGCAGTGAGAAATCCTGTATTCAGCTGCAGGTCACATGAGCCAGTGGTAGCAGTGAGAAATCCTGTATTCAGCTGCAGGTCACATGAGCCAGTGGCAGCAGTGAGAGATCCTGTATTCAGCTGCAGGTGACATGAGCCAGTGACAGCAGTGAGAAATCCTGTATTCAGCTGCAAGTCACATGACCCAGTGGCAGCAGTGAGAAATCCTGTATTCAGCTGCAGGTCAAATGAGCCAGTGGCAGCAGTGAGAAATCCTGTATTCAGCTGCAGGTCACATGAGCCAGTGGCAGCAGTGAGAAATCCTGTATTCAGCTGAAGGTCCATGACCAGTGACAGCAGTGAGGAATCTTGTATTCACTGCAGGTCACATGACCCGTGGCAGCAAGTGAGAAATCCTGTATTCAGCTGCAGATCACATGAGCCAGTGGCAGCAGTGAGAAATCCTGTATTCAGCTGCAGGTCACATGAGCCAGTGACAGCAGTGAGAAATCCTGTATTCAGCTGCAGGTCACATGACCCAGTGGCAGCAGTGAGAAATCCTGTATTCAGCTGCAGGTCACATGAGCCAGTGACAGCAGTGAGAAATCCTGTATTCAGCTGTAGGTAAGCAAAATTCCTTGCACTACTGTTTACCCAGAAGCAATTTCTAATGAACTCAGGAAAAGTCAAAATCTAACTTTAAACCATCCCTATAGATCTCAGTTGAAGATTTGAGGTCCATATGGATCTTCTTGAGGTAGGAATTCAAAAATGCATTTTTTCCAAAAAGTTAGCACATGTACAATAATCCACCATATTACAGGTCAACAAACGTGTCCAAAAACATTTCTATGTCAAATCAACATCAAAATCCCATAGAGATGAGTGGGAGTCATTTTCTGACTGTAAATCTAGCGGGAAAAAAATGACCTAAAATTGACATTCAAAACCGCGTCAAAATATTCGTCGGACGACGCAGTCTTTAGGATTCAAAATCTGACAACTATTTTGATATTTGTAATGTGGGCACAAACTTAAAGGGGTTGTCTCATTTCAGAAAATGGTGACATGTTGCTAGGATACGCCATCATTGTCTGAAAGGTCCCAGAGGTGGGACCCGGACCTATCTCCTAAATGAGCCCCAAAACCCCTCCATTGTGCATGGAGAGGTGGTCGAAACTCTCCCATAGACTAAAATGGAAGTTCCGAATGCAGCCAAGCAATGCTGCCCGCTCCTATTCAAGTCAATTCAAGTCCTGACCTCTATCCATTCAGAACGGAGGGGCTTCAAGGCTTGTTTAGGGGATAGGTGCAGGTCCCACCTTTGGGTTCCGCGCCTTTCTCCTAAATGAGCCCCGAGTCTGTTCTGCATGGAGAGGTAGTCGAAACTTTTCCATAGATTTAGATGGGAGTTCTGAATGCAACCAAGCAGCGCTGCTTAGCTAAATTTGGAGCTCCGTTTCAAGTCAATGGAGGAGCCCCAAAACCCCTACATGGAGAGGTGGCCAAAACTCTCCCATAAACTAAAATGGAAGTTCCAAATACAGCTAAAAGGTGCCACCCAGTTAAACTCAGAACTATTCAAGTCTATATGAGAGTCCTGACCCTCTATCCATGTAGAATGGAGGAGTTTTGGGTCTTGTTTAGGAAATAGGTCAGGGTCCCACCTCTGGGTTCTGCACCTTTCTCTTAAATGAGCCTCGAAACCACTCCGTTATACACGGGGAGTTGGTCGAAACTCTCCTATAGATTTGAAATGCAGTTCTGATGTCAGCCAAGCGGCGCCGTTCAGCTGAACTGGGAACACCAATTCAAGTCTATGGGAGAGTTCTGACCACCTCTCTTTGTAGAACGGAGAGGTTTTGGGCTTGTTTAGGAGATAGTTGCAGGTCCCACCTTTGGGTTCTGCAACTTTTTCCTAAATGAGCCCCGAAGCCCCTCTGTTCTGCCCAGAGAGGTGGTCGAAACTTTTCCATAGATTTAAATGGGAGTTCCGAATACAGCCAAGCAGCTCTGTTTGGCTAAATTCTGCGCGCCCTTTCAAGTCAATGGGAGAGTCTCAGCCACCTCTCCGCGTAGAATGGAGGAGTTTCATGGCTTATTTAGGGAATATGTCCAGGTCCCACCTTTGGGTTCCGCACCTTTTTTCCAAAGATTTAAAAGGGAGTTCCGAATACAGCCAAGCAGTGCCGCACGGCAAAACTCAGAGCTCCCTTTCAAGTCAATGGGAGAGTCTCAGCCACCTCTCCGTGTCGAACGGAGGACTTTTGGGGCTCGTTTAAGAGATAGGTTCAAGTCACACCTTTAGGTTCCTCAACTTTCTCCTAAATGAGCCCCAAAGCCCCACTGTTCTACACGGAGGGGTGGGCAAAATTTTTCCATAAATTTAAATGGAAGTTCTGAATACAGCCAAGCAGTGCCGCACGGCTAAACTTGGACCTCCCTTTCAAGTCAATGGGAGAGTCTCAACCACCTCTCCGTGTAGAACGGAGGAGTTTCGGGGCTTGTTTAGGAGATAGGTCCGAGTCCCACCTTTGGTTTCCCCACCTTTTTTCCATAGATTTAAATGAGAATTCCGAATACAGCCAAGCTGCGCCACACTGCTAAACTTGGACATCCCTTCTGAGTCAATGGGAGAGTCTCAAACACCTCTCTTAGAACGGAGGAGTTTTGGGGCTCATTTAGGAGAAGAAGGTGCAGAACCCAGAAAAGAGCTCCTGAAATTCTTCCATTCAGCACGGAGATGCGGTTGAAACTCTCCCATAGACTTGAATTAGAGTTCCGAAGACAACCAAGTTTCGGTGTCCAGCTAAACTGGGGACTCCCATTCAAGTCTATGGGAGAGTTCTGACCACCTCTCTGTGTAGAACGGACGGGTTTCAGGGCTCATTTAGGAGCTAGGTCCAGGTCCCACCTCTAAGACCCGCACCTATCACACATTGATGGTCTATCTTGGTGATAGGCCATCATTGTCTCAAATGAGAAAACCCCTTTAAGGGAAAAAACAGAAGTCCAGAGTAGGGATTTGACTCAGAATTGACCAATCGGGTAGATAAAAATGGAAATCAGGAAATTTGAGTTGGTTATAGTCGAAAGATATTGAAGTGAGGAGTCCTAGAGAACCTTCTAGCATCGTACATAATTTTGTTCAGTTCTGGGCCCCAGTTTATCTGTTCAGTTCTGGGCCCCAGTTTATAGAAGAGATGTAATGGAGCTAGAGAGAGTACAAAGACGAGCAACCAAACTTATAAGGGGAATGGAGCATCTTAGAGAGAGTGCAAAGATGAGCAACCAAACTTATAAGGGGAATGGAGCATCTTACAGAGAGTGCAAAGATGAGCAACCATACTTATAAGGGGAATGGATCATCTTAGAGAGAGTGGCAAGACGAGCAACCAAACTTATAAGGGGAATGGAGCATCTTAGAGAGAGTGCAAAGATGAGCAACCAAACTTATAAGGGGAATGGAGCATCTTAGAGAGAGTGCAAAGACGAGCAACCAAACTTATAAGGGGAATGGAGCATCTTAGAGAGAGTACAAAGATGAGCAACCAAACTTATAAGGGGAATGGAGCATCTTAGAGAGAGTGCAAAGACGAGCAACCAAACTTATAAGGGGAATGGAGCATCTTAGTTAAGAGGAGAGGTTAGTAGAATTTAACTTATTTTGAGAAAAGACGGCTTCGGGGGGACATGATTAATTTCTATAAATGGCCCCTATAAAAAGTATGGGGGAAAATAATTTCATGTAAAGCCCCCTCAAAAGACAAGGGGACATTCCCTACGACTAGAGAAAAAAGGATTCAATCTCCAGAGGAGAAAAGCGTTCTTCACTGTGAGAACTGTGAATCTGTGGAATAGCTGCCTGAGGAGCTGGTCACAGCAGGAAGAGGTGAGGGTTTCAAGAAAGGCTTAGATAACTACCTGAAAGTAAAGAATATTAATGCGTACGTAGCTATGTAAAATTCTGGATCCTGGCTGGTGGAGGCTCGGGGGTCAGATGGGGTCTTCCCTGGAGCTGGTCACAGCAGGAACAGATGAGGGTTTCAAGAAAGGCTTAGTTACCTACCTGGAACTAAAGAATATGAATGCGTATGTAGTCATGTAAAATTCTGGATCCTGGCTGGTGGAGGCTTGGGGGTCAGATGGGGTCTTCCCTGGAGCTGGTCACAGCAGGAACAGATGAGGGTTTCAAGAAAGGCTTAGTTACCTACCTGGAACTAAAGAATATGAATGCGTACGTAGCTATGTAAAATTCTGGATCCTGGCTGGTGGCGGCTCTGGGGTCAGAGATGGGGGTCTCCACTGGAGCAGATTGGTTCTTGCCTTGTGGGTTCCAGGGCATTCACCAGTGGGGAGGCTGGGCTTGAACTTCTTGTCTTCCTCCCTTCAACAACATTTTCCTCACCCTTGGTTGAACTTCATGGACACGTGTCTTTTTTCAACCGTACTAACGATGTAACTATGTATCATTGCATTTGTCTCTGCTAGTATCCCTTGCTCTTGTTGAGCTCAGAATTTCATGGGTCAAGCATGTAGGATTGAGCTCACTCACAGCCCATACCGTACAGCCATGCGCGAACGACCTTGAAGTGTCACGTGCATCCTTTACGTCTATCGATATGAGAATTTAGCTCGTTGGCGTCCACTCAATGCTTTTCCAAGGTCAGCGATCTCTTTCCATTTTCCTCAGCTGTTCAATAAAGTATGTATCTGATACGGTATTCATGGTGTCTCACCTCCCGTGACCCACGCGCTACTTAGATATTCCTTTTACATCCTCTCCTTGATATCTTACTAGAACTATAATGGTCTCATCGACGCCGTTCCGGGATTTATTTTTTATTTCTTTTCACTTTTATCTAATCCTTTATTGAAACTTTGATGCTTTCATCACCGTCTTCTATTTTCTCAGAAGCAACTTTGTCTCTTTTATCATCTATCCCATTGTACGTCCTCTTCATAGCTTCATCGGAGGATTGTGGAGATGAAGAGGAGCTCATCTAAATGGGCTGAGACCAACATCCAAAAGTCCTGACCCAAAATTTAAGCTGCGGAAACTGTGACTTCTGCTTTTTTGGAGTAAAGAAAAGTTCAACAGCGAAAAATAGTTTTTTTTTTCCGGTTGTAATTATTAGTGGCTGATGTCCAAAAATGATAAGTCCTATGCAAGATGAGCAAAAGTTACTCTCGTGAAGAACTGATAGAGCCCTTGGTGGTTACTGACTTTTTAAGACCCAATTCACATCAGGTTTCAGCAGCCCATTTGTGGTGTTCATTGTGGATACCATAAAAACTTATTTGGATGGATAATGCAGAGAGGACTGATAGGGAGGGAGATGTGGAGAGTGAGGAGTAGAGGTGGAGGTTGAGAAGTAGACATAGAGGGTTAGAAGTAGAGGTGGAGGGTGGGGAGTTATGTGGAGGAAGATGTGGAGGTTGAGAAGAAAAGGTGGAGGGTGGAAAGAAGATGTGGAGGGTGGGGAGTGATGTTGTGGGTGGGGAGAAGAGGTGGAGGGTGGAAAGAAGATGTGGAGGGTGCGGAGAAAAGGTGGAGGGTGGAAAGAAGATGTGGAGGGTGAGGAGTGATGTGGAGGGTGAGGAGAAGATGTGGAGGGTGAGGAGTGATGTGGAGGGTGAGGAGAAGATGTGGAGGGTGAGGAGTGATGTGGAGGGTGAGGAGAAGATGTGGAGGGTGAGGAGTGATGTGGAGGGTGAGGATATGATGTTGATGGTGGGGAGAAGAATTGGAGGGTGGAGAGTGATGTGGAGGGTGGGAAGTGATGTGGAGAGTGGGGAGAAGAGGTGGAGGGTGGGGAGTAATGTGGAGGGTGGAGAGAAAAGGTGGAGGGTGGGGAGTAATGTGGAGGGTGGAGAGAAGAGGTGGAGGGTGGGGAGTAATGTGGAGGGTGGAGAGAAGAGGTGGAGGGTGGGGAGTAATGTGGAGGGTGGAGAGAAGAGGTGGAGGGTGGGGAGTAATGTGGAGGGTGGAGAGAAGAGGTGGAGGGTGGGGAGTAATGTGGATGGTGGGGAGAGGATGTGGAGGGTGGGGAGAAGAGGTGGAGGGTGGAGAGAAGAGGTGGAGGGTGGAGAGAAGAGGTGGAGGGTGGAGAGAAGAGGTGGAGGGTGGGGAGAAGAGGTGGAGGGTGGGGAGAAGAGGTGGAGGGTGGGGTGAGGTGGGGTGGGGTGGGGGGAAAAGAGGTGGGGGGGTTGGGGAGTAATGTGGAGGGTGGGGAGAGGATGTGGAGGGTGGGGAGTAATGTGGAGGGTGGGGAGAGGATGTGGAGGGTGGGGAGAGGATGTGGAGGGTGGGGAGTAATGTGGAGGGTGGGGAGTAATGTGGAGGGTGGGGAGAGGATGTGGAGGGTGGGGAGTAATTGGAGGGGGGGAGAAATTTGTGGATGGGGGGGGAAGAGGTTTGGGGTGGGGGGGGATTTAAGGTGGATGGTGGGGAGAGGTTGGGGGAGGGTGGGGGGGGAAATTTTGGGATGGGGGGGAGGGAGGGGTGGGGGGGTGGGGGGGAGGTTTGTGGAGGGTGGGGAGTAATGTGGGGGTGGGGGGAGTAAGGGGTGGGGGGGGGGGAGAGGGTGTGGAGGGGGGGGAAGAAAGGTGGAGGGTGGGGAGAAATTTGTGGATGGGGGGGGAGGGGGAGGTTTGGGGAGGGTGGGGGGGATGTGGAGGGGGGGGAGAAGAGGTGGAGGGTGGGGAGTAATGTGGAGGGTGGGGGAGGGATGTGGAGGGTGGGGGAGTTTTTTAATGTGGAGGGTGGGGGGGAAAAAGTGGATGGGGGGGAAAGGGGGGGATGTGGAGGGTGGGGAGTAATGTGGAGGGTGGGGAGTAATGTGGATGGTGGGGAGAGGATGTGGAGGGTGGGGAGTAATGTGGAGGGAGGGGAGAGGATGTGGAGGGTGGGGAGTAATGTGGAGGGGGGAGGATGTTTTGTGGAGGGGGGGGAAAGGGGTTTTTGGGAGGGTTTGGGGGGGATTTTTGTGGAGGGGGGGAGTAATGTGGGGGTGGGGGGGGAGTAAGGGGGGAGGGGGTGGGGAGAGGTTGTGGGGGGGGGGAAAGGGGGAATGTGGGGGGGGGGGTTAATTTTGGAGGGTGGGGAGTAATGTGGAGGGTGGGGAGTAATGTGGAGGGTGAGGAGAAAAGGTGGAGGGTGGGGAAAGAGGATGGGAGGGGGGAAAGAGGATGTGGGGGGGTGGGGGGATGTGGAGGGGGGGAAAGGGAGGTTGTGGGGGTGGGGAAAAGGATGGGGGAGGGTAGGAAAGGTATTATTATGCGGTATGTTTTTTAAATTTCTTGCTTGAAAACTAGAGCCGTAGCTGCTTCGAGGGGACCCAGGGGTTTAGGGGCCCCACTCAGAACATTCCATTTTTTAAGGAATAAGGAGTGGGGCTTTTTCCCTGTGTAACACCCTTTTGTGGTTCTTCTGATGTATGGCGGTATTATTTATGATATTAATCATTGTTACCTATGCTCGTGTGGTCATTAGGTGTTGGGGCCCCTCTCGTTTCACTATGGGGCGCTATGAATGATAGTTACACATGTTTCTCTACCTTTGCCCCTAGTAAACAGTCAGTTTTCGACTACCATGTGCCCAATAAACTAAGAGCGAGCCCAACGGTAAACCCCAAAAGGTTGTTAATCCTTGGGAATACGCTTAAGATCAAAGAAGGGGTCCGAAATAACCCGGGGGGGAAAGATTCTCTCCCTTGTTTGTAATTATTTTTCCCCCAATTTTTGCGAAATTGTTTCTTTTATTCTTATAAATTTTTTTATTTTTAATTTTAATAAAATCAAACCCCCCCGTGATTATTTTTGGGTTTTTCTCGAGGGCTCCCCCCCGGGGGGGGGGGAGGGGGGGGGGTCAAAACCCGGGGGGGGGGGGGTTCCACACTCGGGGGGGGAGTGGGGGGGGGGGTCCCTGGGGGGGAATTAGGAGGTGGGGGGGGTAAAACCTCGGGAGGGGGGAGGGGGGGGGGGGGAAACCCCTCGGGAGGGGAGGGGGGTTGGGGGGGGGGTCAAAACTCGGGAGGGGAGGGGGGGGGGGGGGGGGGGTCACATGGGGGGGGGAGGGGGGGGGGCAGGGGGTCAAACCCGGGGGGTTTCAAATTGACTTATAAGTGAATGTTGAAAAAAGCATTTAAATTATTTTGGGGTTTTGATGTTTGTATTTTTCCCCGTCATAGATGTTTGGGATATTAATTACCCCGACCCCAAAATTAAATCTTTAAAATAGTGGACCCCCCAATTTAAACCAGTTTCTTCTTATTTACCGCGGTCGGAATCTTTTTCTCATGACTAAAAAACCCCTTTTGGTTCATATAATAAAATCTTACAAAATTTAAGTCCCCCCCCCAAAAATAGGGGGTGAGAACCCCAAAAGTGGGGAAACACCCCTAAGTGATAACAATGAAAAGTAGTCAGTGCACCGGTTGTATCACGGGGAAGAATCCGATCAATGTTTGGGGGACAAAGTGGGCCCCTAAGAGATAAAAAAAGTGAGGACCCCCTTAAGGGACCGAAAAAGTGGGGAAACACTGAGTGATACAATTAAAGTAGCCCGTCCCCGTTTCTATCAAGGGAAGAACTCAGCATCAATGTCTAGGGGGACAAAAGTGGGGGACACCCTAAGAGCCCGCAAAAAAGTGAGGACCCCCCTGAGTGTAAAAGTAAAGTAGTAGTGCCGACTTCTTCACAGGGAAGAATCACACCCAAAATGCTATGGGGACAAAAAGTGAGGACCCCCCTAAGTGATACAAGTAAAAATAGTAGTCCCCGGTTGTATCACAGGGAAGAATCACACATTATGTCATGGGGACAAAAGTGAGGACACCCAAAGTGACAGCTAAAGTGAGGACCCCTCTAGTGATACAATGTAAAGTAGTCAGTGCCGGCTTGTATCACAGGGAAGTTCACGCAAAATGTCTAGGGGGGACAAAGTGAGGAACCCCAAAGGCTACAAAGTGAGGGACCCCCAAAGTATAAAGTAAAGTGTCAGTCCCCCGGTTTATCACAGGGAAAAACCCAGCATCTTTATGGGGACAAAAAGTGGGCCCCCCCCTAAGAGACAGCAAAAGTGAGGACACCTCTAAGAGACCGAAAAAGGAGGACCCCCAAGAGACAGCAAAAGTAGTACACCCCCAAAGTATCAATGAAAAGTGTCAGGCCGGCTTGTATCACGGGGAAAAAGAACTCACAGCCCAATGTAGGGGCAAAAGTGAGGACCCCCCTAAGAGACGAAAAAGTTAGGACCCCCCTAAGTGATACAATGAAAAAGTAGTCAGTGCCAGTTTGTATCAAGGGAAGTCCCAAAATGTCTATGGGGACAAAAGTGGGAACCCCTAAGGGGACGAAAAAAGTGAGGACACCCCTAAGTGATACAATGAAAAGTAGTCGTGCCCGGTTGTATCAAGGAAGAACTCCAGCATCAAGGGTTATGGGGGCAAAAGTGAGGACACCCCTAAGAGCCCAAAAAAAAGTGAGGAAACCCCTTTTAAGAGCCCGAAAAAGGGGAGGGACCCCTAAGAGACGCAAAAGTGAGTACACCCCTAAGTGATACAATGTAAAGTAGTGGGTGCCCGGTTGTATACAGGGAAGAACTCCAGCATAAATTGCTATGGGGACAAAAGTGGGCACCCCTAAAAAGACCGAAAAAAGTTTAGGAAACCCTAAGTGATACAATGAAATAGTCAGTCCCCCTTTTGTACACAGGGAAGAACTCAAGATAAAATGTTTAGGGGGACAAAGTGAGGACCCCCCTAAGAGACCGCAAAAGTGAGGACCCCCCTAAGTGATAAAATGTAAAGAGTAGGCCGGCTTGTATCACAGGGAAGAACTCAAGCATCAATAGCTAGGGGGACAAAAGTGGGACAACCCAAAGAGCCCGAAAAAAGTGAGGACCCCCCAAGTGATAGATGTAAAGTAGTAGTGCCCGGCTTGTTTAAAGGGAAGAATTCACCGATCAATGTCTATAGGGAAAAAAGTGAGGACACCCAAAAGGAACCGAAAAAAGTGGGGACACCCCTAAGTGATACTTTTGTAAAGTGTCAGTCCCCCGGTTGTATACGGGAAGAACTACGCATAAATGTCTAGGGGGAAAAAAGTGGGACCCCCCTAAGGACAAAAAAAAGTGGGACCTTAAGGACCGAAAAATGAGGACACCCCCTAAGAGACGCAAAAGGGTCCCCCTAAGTGTAAAGTAAAGTAGTCAGTGCCCGGTTGTATCCAGGGAAGAACTCACAACATCAATAGTAGGGGGACAAAAGGAGGCCCCCCCTAAGGGACCCGCAAAAATTGAGGGCCCCCCAAAGTGATCAATGTAAAATAGTCATGCTTGGGCTTGTTCACGGGAAGAACTACAGCATCAATGTCATGGGGTTTAAAAAGTGAGAACACCCTAAGTGACAGTAAAGTGAGGACCCCCCCAAGTTGATAAATGTAAGGCATCCCCCGACTTGTATCACGGGGAAGAACTCACAGATAAATGTCTATGGGGACAAAATGAGGACACCCAAAGAGACGCAAAATTTGAGGACCCCCTTAAGTGATACAATGAAAAGTAGTCAGTGCCCCGGCTTGATCCAGGAAGAACTCACAGCATCAATGTCTAGGGGGATTAAAAGGAGGAAAACCCCTAGAGACCATAAAAGTGGGAACCCTAAGTGACCGCAAAAAGTGGGACACCTCTAAGGGGGCCCAAAAAAAGTGAGGAACCCTAAGAGCCCGCAAAAAGTGAGGCACCCTAAGTGATACAATGTAAAGTAATGGCCCGGTTTTGATCCGGGAAAAAGGAACTACAGCATCAGTGCCCAATGGGGGGACAAAAGTGAGGCCCCCCCTAAGAGCCCCGAAAAAAGTAGGACACCCCAAAATTGATACAATGAAAGTAGTCGTGCCCGGCTTGTATCACGGGGAAGAACTCACAGCCTCGGGTTTCTAGGGGGACAAAAGTGAGGACACCCTAAGGCCCAAAAAGTGAGGACACCCCTAAGGTACAATGTAAAGTGTCAGTGCTCGGTTTGTTCACAGGGGAATGGGGTGTCCTAAAAAATAACTCCAACAGACATCAATGTTAAACCCTGGGGAAAAAAAGTAGGACCCCCTAAAGTGACAGCAAAATTTTGAGGGGGACCCCCCAAAAAGTGACAACAAAAGTGAGGACACCTATAAGTGACCACAAAAGTGCAGACACCCCTAAGTGATACAATGTAAAGTAGTCAGTGACCGGTTTGTATCACAGGGGAAATTTGGGACTGGGGACAAAAGTGAGTACACCTGTAAGTGACAAGAAAAGTGAGTACACCCCTAAGTGATTACAAAAATGAGTACACCCCTAAGTGACAGTAAAAGTGAGTACACCTCTTAGTGATAACTAAAGTGAGGACACCCCTAACTGACAATGGACAATTTGAGCCCAAAGTGCCAATATTTTGTGTGGCCGCCATTATTTCCCAGCACTACCTTAACTCTCTTGGGCATGGACGTCACTAGAGCTTCACAGGTTGCAGCCACTGGAATCCTCTTCCCTCCTCCATGACGACATCACGGTTCCCTCAATGAACTGTAGCTCCCCACAGCCGGCAGCACTCATGGAGCCCCAAACCATGACACTCCCACCATCATGCCTGACTGTAGGAGATCACATTGTCTTTGTATCCTCACCTGGTGGCCGCCACACTGCTTAAACCTACTTAAAACAAGATACTGATCAAAATTTATTTTCTGATCTGTTTTTTTTTATTCTGGTTGTGGATTTTTTTTAGTTTTCACTGTGTAATTATGCCTTTTATTTTCTGCATATTGGATGAACATCTTGCTTGTGTTGATGTTAAAGGAGTTTAACCACCAAGGCATTTCACTGTATAGCATGTGAGCCGTCAGGTGCCATCACCTTTTCCTTTCTCCAAAAAAGTGTTCACTCCTGAGTCTCTAGTCAAAAATGGTCTGTTTATGTAAAAGTCAAGTAACCTAAAATACCAAAACGCTAAGTAGCTACAATGTAGCTGTGTGGTTAGCACTTCTGCCTTTCAGTTTAGGGATCCTAGGTTCAAATTCCTTTTTCTCTCAATACACATGCCTGATTGAGGTCTTCTTTTTTCAGCAGGTGGGGAGGATGATAATATGAGAATAGATAAACAAACCCCCCCTCTCCCCAATAAATGCAGCATTATGATCACTTAAATGCACTGTTTGACTAAAGAGTACAGTGGACCACTCGCTCAGCAGTGAGTATATGTGATTACTAAGAAATACAGAGGACGTGTGTAGAATGACAGTATGTGGGGCTGAACACTCAATCAGCAGTGAGTGTGTGTGATTACTAAGGAGTACGGAGGACAGGAGTAGAATGACAGCACCTGGGCTTGAATACTAGCCAAATAGTGAGTGTGTGTGATTACTAAGGAGTACAGAGGACGGGAGTAGAATGACAGGACCTGGGGTTGAACACTGGCTCAGCAGTGAGTGTGTGTGATTACTACGGAGCACAGAGGCCGGGAGTAGAATGTCACCACCTGGGGTTGGACACTCGCTGAGCAGTGAGTGCGTGTGATTACTAAGGAGTACAAAGGACAGGAGTAGAATGACAGCACATGGGGTTGAGCACTTGCTCAGCAGTTTAGTGGTGTTGTGATTACTAAGAAATACAGAGGGCGTGTGTAGAATGACAGCACGTGGGGCTGAACACTCACTCAGCAGTGAGTGTGTGTGATTACTAAGGAGTAGAGAGGACCGGAGTAGAATGACAATGATTCCTACGCAAGGAATAGACTGACAATAGCTGCCTGAGAGGAGAGGTGATGTCTGGGCCTGTGCAGCCAGGACTGAGGCGGTCTCATCACTGGTCGTATCCCCTGGAGATGAGCTGTACACTATGGATCATTAAGGGAGCAGCTAAAACTAAAATGGGACAATTTTTTTAATAAGGATGAATGGAGAAAACGCTTATTTTTTAATTTGCAAGCTACATCAATTGTATTTTGTAAGGAAAACTCCTTTAAGAGTATTTAAAATCTGCTTTTAAGTGGCCACATCACCCATATTAACTTGGAGTCTGGTAAGGATTGACATGCAAGAGTGCTGTGGGCATGCTCTGTAACCTGTGCAAACGTGATTGTGCAAGGAAAAGGAGGGGAGCTGTGACCATCACCTACACACTTCTATGGGACAGTGTTATGAGCATGGTTACTTATGGTGACTTATGCGAGGAGGAAGAGAAGGGATCTATGACCATCCCCTACTGACTTCTAGGAGAGGGTGTTGTGGTCATGCTCTGTGACTTCTATATAGATCATTGTTCAGGATGGGGAGGAGTAGAGTTGTAACAATAACGTATTTACTTCTAGAGGAGGGGGTTGTGGTCATGCTCTGTGACCTCTGTATAGGTCATAGTTCAGGGAGTGGGAGCAGTTGAGTTGTGACCATCATCTATTTTATTCTAGGAGAGGGTGTTGTGGTCATGCTCCGTGACTTCTATATAGATAATTGTTCAGGAAGGGGAGGAAGTGAGTTGTGGCCATGATCTATTGATTTCTAGGTGAGGGTGTTGTGGTCTGCTCTGACTTTTATAGATCTTGTTCAGGAAGGGAGGAGGTGGTTGTGGCCATAAATATTGATTTTGGGTGAGGGTGTTGTGGTCATGCTCCGTGACTTCTATATAGATCATTGTTCAGGAAGGGGAGGAGGTGAGTTGTGGCCATCACTTATTGACTTCTAGGGAGGGTGTTGTGGTCATTCTCTGTGACTTCTATATAGATCATTGTTCAGGAAGGGGAGGAGTTGATTTTTAACCATCATCTACTGACTTCTTGGGGAGGGTATTGTGGTCATGCTCTGTGACCTCTGTATAGGTCATTGTTCAGGGAGTGGAAGGAGTTGTGTTGTAAACATAACCTATTTACTTCTAGCGGAGGTTGTTGTGGTCATGCTCTGTGAAATCTACATAGGTCATTATTCAGGAAGTGGGAGGAGGTGAGCTGTGTATGATCACTTATTAACATCTATAAGAAGCTCTTGTGGCCATGCTTTACGACTTCTATATAGGTCATTGTTCAGGGAGAGGGAAGAGTTGAGTTGTGACTTCTATGGGTGGATGCTGGGGTTAAGGCTCTGTCACCTGTGTGTAGTTCAATGTAGAGGGAGAAGGAAGAAGAGAGGAGCTGTGACCCCCTATAAACCTCTACGGGGGAAGTTGTGAGCATGTTTTGTGCAGAGGCCATTGTATAGGAAGGAGACAGAGAGGACCTGTAAACATGACTTATTGTCTTCTATGAGAGGGTGTTGTGGTCATGCCCCTGTGACTTTATATAGGTAAATTGTTCGGGAAAGGAGGAGGTGAGCTGTGACCATCACCTATTGTCTTCTATGAGAGGGTGTTGTGGTCATGCTCTGTTACTTCTATATAGATCATTGTTCAGGGAGGAGGAGGTGAGCTGTGACCATCACCTATTGTCTTCTATGAGAGGGTGTTGTGGTCATGCGCTGTGACTTCTACATAGGTCATTGTTCAGGGAGGGGGGAGGAAGTGAGCTGTGACCATCACCTATTTTCTTCTATGAGAGGGTGTTGTGTCTTCTATGATAGGGTATTGTGGTCATGCTCTGTGACTTCTATATAGGTCATTGTTCAGGGAGGAGGAGGTGAGCTGTGACCATCACCTATTGTCTTCTATGAGAGGATGTTGTGTCTTCTATGAGATGAGGTGGTGGTTGTGGTCATGCTCTGTTTTTTCTATTTTAATTCATTGTTAGGGAGGGGGGGGGGAAGTGAACTGTGACCATCACCTATTGTCTTCTATGAGAGGATGTTGTGTCTTCTATGAGATGAGGTGTTGGTTGTGGTCATGATCTGTTACTTCTATATAGATCATTGTTCAGGGAGGGGGGAGGAAGTGAACTGTGACCATCACCTATTGTCTTCTATGAGAGGGTGTTGTGTCTTCTATGAGAGGGTATTGTGGTCATGCTCTGTTACTTCTATATAGATCATTGTTCAGGGAGGGGGGAGGAAGTGAACTGTGACCATCACCTATTGTCTTCTATGAGAGGGTGTTGTGTCTTCTATGAGAGGGTGTTGTGTCTTCTATGAGAGGGTGTTGTGGTCATGCTCTGTGACCTCTGTATAAGTCATTGTCCAGAGAGGAGGAGGAGAGTTGCTTTGACCTTTATCTTTGGTGAATACTTCATCTCCCACTGAATATGAACAGAAGGGTCTCGTTTTGAATGTGTAGTCTGATATGTTGTTTAGTTTGCAGAACAATCCAGACTCTACAGAATGAGCAGAAGTAGCTTCACCGTCTCTATCTCATTATCCAGAATTGATCTCAATGCACTGGAATAAAAATATTATCGCTCAAGTTTACAATTATGAAGGAGTAATCGATACCCCATCCCGCTCCGCGCCGGGTTATCGGCTGTATCATGTGCAAAATATAACTTTATCTGTAATATATTATGGTTTATGTTTCTATGTAGAAGAACAAGAACAAAAAAAAGAAAATTAATTGTTAAACTAATTATACGAAATACTAAAGTACATCCAACACCTCTGTATCAATGCAATAATCCGAAAAAAATAGAAGCGACAAAAATTCATAGGATACACTAAAGCCCCACAGCTGCTGGAGAAGCCATAGAGCCAACACCATCATCCAGGGGCCCCACAGCTGCTGGAGGGTCCATAGAGCCAACACCTCCATCCAGGGGCCCCACAGCTGCTGGAGGGTCCATAGAGCCAACACCACCATCCAGGGGCCCCACAGCTGCTGGAGGGGCCATAGAGCCAACACCACCATCCAGGGGCCCACAGCTGCTGGAGGGTCCATAGAGCCAACACCACCATCCAGGGGCCCCACAGCTGCTGGAGGGTCCATAGAGCCAACACCACCATCCAGGGGCCCCACAGCTGCTGGAGGGTCCATAGAGCCAACACCACCATCCAGGGGGCTCCACAGCTGCTGGAGGGTCCATAGAGCCAACACCACCATCCAGGGCCCCACAGCTGCTGGAGGGGCCATAGAGCCAACACCACCATCAAGGGGCTCCCAGAGCTGCTGGAGGGTCCATTGAGCCAACACCACCATCCAGGAGCCCCACAGCTGCTGGAGGGTCCATAGAACCAACACCACCATCCAGGGGCTCCACAGCTGCTGGAGGGTCCATAGAGCCAACACCACCATCCAGGAGCCCCACAGCTGCTGGGAGGGTCCAAGAGCCTATACCCCCATCCAGGGGCTCCCACAGCTGCTGGAGGGGCCATAGAGCCAACACCACCATCCCGCAGCCTCACAGCTGCTGGAGGAGCCATAGAGCCAACATCACAATCCAGGGGTCCCACAGCTGCTGGAGGGTCCATAGAGCCAACACCACCATCCAGGGGCCCCACAGCTGCTGGAGGATCCATAGAGCCAACACCACCATCCAGGGGCCCCACAGCTGCTGGAGGGGCCATAGAGCCAACACCACCATCCACGGGCCCCACAGCTGCTGGAGGGTCCATAGAGCCAACACCACCATCCAGGGGCCCCACAGCTGCTGAAGGGTCCATAGAGCCAACACCACCATCCAGGGGACCCACAGCTGCTGGAGGGTCCATAGAGCCAACACCACCATCCAGGGGCTCCCACAGCTGCTGGAGGGTCCATAGAGAACACCACCATCCAGGGGCCCCACAGCTGCTGGAGGGTCCATAGAGCCAACACCACCATCCAGGGGCCCCACAGCTGCTGGAGGAGACATAGAGCCAACAACAACATCCAGGGTCACACAGCTGCTGGAGGTTCCATAGAGCCAACACCACCATCCAGGGGCCCCACAGCTGCTGGAGGGTCCATAGAGCCAACACCACCATCCAGGAGCCCCAACAGCTGCTGGAGGGTCCATAGAGTCAACACCACCATCCAGGGGCCTCACAGCTGCTGGCGGAGCCACAGAGCCAACACCACCATCCAGGGGCCCCACAGCTGCTGGGGGGGGGCATAGAGCCAACACTACCATCCAGGGCCCCACAGCTGCTGGAGGAGCCATAGAGCCAACACCACCATCCAGGGGCCCCACAACTGCTGGATTTTAAAATGTGATTTTATTAGCCACATTTTTTTTCGTTGGATGATGGACGAACGCACCCTTTGGATTCTTTAGTCATTTTTTGTCTTGTCTTTTTTGCTAATTTTCTCCTTTTTTATGGTATTTTATTTTTTTTGTTTTGGGTCTGGTATATATTTTTGTATCTTTTTTTATAATTTTTTGTCTTTTTATTTGTTTTAGTTTTTATATCTTCTCATCTTATTTATATATTTTGTAGCTTTGTATTTTATTTATAATTTTTGTCTATTTTTATTTGTTGTCTTTACATCTTTTCAGCTTATTTATATTTTTTCCTTTTTGTTTTTTTTGTCTTGTTTATATTTTTTATCTTTTTCTATTTTTTGTCTTATTGACATTTTTTGTCTTTTTTATATTTTATTTTATAATTTTTATATTTTGTATTTTTATCATTTTTATAATTTTTGTGTTTTTCTATTTTTCGTCCGATTTTTTGTAGTTTTGTATTTTTTTAACATTTTTGTCTATTTTTATTTGTTGTCTTTCTATATTTTCGGCTTATTTATATATTTTCCTTTTAGGTTTTTTTTTGTCTTAGTTATATGTTTTATCTTTTTCTATTTTTTGTCTTATCTACATTTTTGTCTTTTTTATATTTTATTTCATAATTTTTATATTTTGTATTTTTTATAGTTTTTTTGTATTGTTTTATTTGTTGTCTTTGTATGTTTTGATCTTTTTTATTAGTTTTGTCTTATTTATAGTTTTTTGTCTTTTTCTATTTTTTGACTTATTTACATCTTATGTCTTTTTTATATTTTGTGTTTTTGTATTTTTTTGATTATTTTTTTATTTGTTGTCTTTATACCTTTTCATCTTTTTTATACGTTTTGTCTTTTTCTATTTTTTGTCTTTTTCTATTTTTTTGTCTTTTTTATTTTTTTTAGTATTTTCATTTTTTGGGGTCTTTTTTTTTTATTCCAGTATTAGTAGAATTTTCCAAGTACAATAAAACCCTTTCATTGACTCCTTTTTCTACAACCGGCAGATCCATTTCTGGGAAAGTATATTCCAGCAACGTTGAGTTGCTTCCTCTTCTGAGCCCGCGCTCTCAGTTGGTAGCAGGCGGCCGCTTTTTATAGCTAATTCTATGCCTTCCTCACACGGTTTAAGGAACAATCATCGAAAAGCAAGACAATGAAACACTGTGAGCCTTTGGAGCGCGTACGTTTAGAGGGGGAATGAGGCTCTGTAGTGCGGACGCACATCATGGAGCGGAAATATCCGGCTGCTCGGCTGACACTGTTCACACCATCGTGACGAACATATCCCAGCGTCAGATCCTTCTGAAGCTGAAGCCTCTCGAAAACCTTGGAACAAAGTGACAAATGCTAAATACATTGGAAACAGACAGAACACCGGGGAGCGAGCGCCGCAATTTACTTTTCAGTCTCCTCCGCGTCGCGTTTCAAACTTCCCTTGACAGTAAGAAGAAAGTTCTTCTCGTCTAAAAATTACGTTCTAATTTAGCAGAATTTGTCTCAAATTTCTGTTTCTCATCCCTTTTCTTTCATAATTACAAGTGAAATATTTGCCAAATGTTTCAAAAAGTACAAAAAATATGGATTAGATGGGAAACGTCGCTTCAGCGGGTTCTGGAAATAGACTCCGCTCTTTGCTATTTTTAAGCCCCGTCTTCCTGTCACAGCAGATTACATAGAGCAACAAGACACCTGCTGACATGGGGGGCGCTAAATGGTTTTAGAAAAAAAAAAAATTCCATCAACTTGTATTAAAAGGAAGTGGAAAGATTTTAGTTTTTTTTCTTTCTTTCACTTGGTTCCGAATAGAAAATTGTCTCCAGAAAATTGTGCATCAAACCAAGGTTTAAATTAAACCTTATTTGTTGCAAAAATTTCTACAGCTAAAAAAACCACGATTCCAATAAATACGTATAGGGGTTATTTTCGCAGCAATGAAGAGTATATAAGCATTGCTAATCCATTATCTATAGTGTTGTGCTTTGGATTGGGTCACAGTCAAAATGGACCCAGACATCAGGCATTTGGATTGGGAGGATGTTGTGGTCATGCTCTGTGTCCTGTGCAGAGGCCATTGTATTGGGTTGAGCTGTGGTCATCACCTATTGACTTCTATGGGAGGGTGTTGTGGTCATGCTCAGTGACCTTTGTATAGATCATTGTGCTAGGTAGAGAAAGTGAGCTGTGACAATCACCTATTGACTTCTATGGGAAAATGTTGTGGTCATGCTCTGTGTCCTTTGCCAAAGGTTTTGTACAGGGATGAGAAAGACAGGAGCTGTGGCCATCATGTATGGACTTCTATGGGAGGGTGTTGTAGTCATGCTCAGTGATCTCTGCATAGGTCGTTGTACTAGGAGGAGGTGAGCTGTGACCATCACCTATTGACTTCTATAGCAAGATGCAGTGGTAATGCTCTGTGTCCTGTGCTGAGGAAATCATACAGGGATGAGAAAGACAGAAGCTATTGCCATCACATATTGACTTCTATGGGAAGATGTAGTGGTCATGCTCTATGTCCTGTGCCGAAGCGATTGTTCAGAGATGAGAAAGACAGGAGCTGTGGCCATCATGTATTGACTTCTATGGGAGGGTGTTGTGGTCATGCTCAGTGACCTCTGTACAGGTCATCATTCAGGGACCATAATTTATTGTAAATACTCCATCTAACAGTGCATATTGTTGAATAAGAATATAATGGGCTAACTTTGAGTATGCTGTTCAATATGTTGATGGTTTATGTTGTGTTCTTTTAATTGGATGGGCTGGAATCTAATTTTTGCAGAATTTGGGGAAAAATTGCCCTTAATCCTAACCCTTGTTCACATTAGGATTGTAGTTAGGGTTGGGGTTGGTATATGGTTGGAGTTGGGGGTTGTGGTTAGAGTTGGGGAACGGATGGAGTTGGGGGTTGTGGTTAGAGTTAGAGTGTGAGTTGGGGCTTGTGGTAAGGGTTAGAGTTGGGGTACAGTTGGAGTTGGGGGTTGTAGTTAGGATTGGAGTTGAAATATAGTTGGAGTTGGGGGTTGTGGTTAGGGTTAGAGTTGGAGTTGGGGTACAGTTGGAGTTGGGGGTTGAGGTTAGAATTGGAGTTGGAGTACGGTTGGATTTGGGCGTTGTGGTTAGAGTTGGAGTTGGGGTACAGTTGGAGTTGGGGGTTGTGGTTAAGGTTATAGTTAGGGTATGGCTGGAGTTGGGGGTTGTGGTGAGGGTTAGAGTTGGGTTATGGTTGAAGTTGCGGTTGTGGTTAGGTTTAAAGCTGGAGTTGGGGTATGGTTGAAGTTGGGGGTTGTGGTTTGAGTTTGGCTATGGTTGAAGTTGGAAGTTGTAGTTAGGGTTAGAGTTGGAGCTTGGGTACGGTTGGAGTTGGGAATTGTGGTTAGGATTGGAGTTGGAGTAGGGTTGGAGTTGGGGGTCGTGGTTAAGGTTAGAGTTGGAGTTGGGGGTTGTGGTTGGGTTTAGAGTTGGAGTTGGAATGTGGTTGGAGCTGGGGGTTGTGGTTAGGGTTAGAGTTGGAGTTGGAATGTGGTTGGAGCTGGGGGTTGTGGTTAGGGTTAGAGTTGGAGTTGGAATGTGGTTGGAGCTGGGGGTTGTGGTTAGGGTTAGAGTTGGGATATGGATGGAGTTGGTGGTTGTGGTTAGGGTTACAGTTGGAGTTGGGGTACGATTGGAGCTGGGGGTTGTGGTTAGGGTTAGAGTTGGAGTTGGGGTACGGTTGGAGTTGGGGGTTCTAGTTAGGGTTGGAGTTGGGGGTTGTGGTTAGGGTTAGAGTTGGAGTGTGGTTGGACCTGGGGGTTGTGGTTAGAGTTTGAGTTGCAGTTGGGGTACAGTTGGAGTTGGTGGTTGTGGATAGGGTTAGAGTTGGGGTACGGTTGGAGCTGGGGGTTGTGGTTAGGATTAGAGTTGGGGTAAGGTTGGAGCTGGGGGTTGTGGTTAGGATTAGAGTTGGGGTAAGGTTGGAGCTGGGGGTTGTGGTTAGGGTTGGAGTTGCAGTTGGGGTATGGCTGGAGTTGGTGGTTGTGGTTAGGGTTAGAGTTGGAATGTGGTTGGAGCTGGGGGTTGTGGTTAGGGTTAGAGTTGGGGTAAGGTTGGAGCTGGGGGTTGTGGTTAGGGTTGGAGTTGCAGTTGGGGTATGGCTGGAGTGGGTGGTTGTGGTTAGGGTTAGAGTTGGAATGTGGTTGGAGCTGGGGGTTGTGGTTAGAGTTTGAGTTGCAGTTGGGGTACAGTTGGAGTTGGTGGTTGTGGTTAGGGTTAGAGTTGGGGTACGGTTGGAGCTGGGGGTTGTGGTTAGGATTAGAGTTGGAGTTGGAGTGTGGTTGGACCTGGGGGTTGTGGTTAGAGTTTGAGTTGGGGTACAGTTGGAGTTGGGGGTTGGGGTTAGGATTAGAGTTGGGGTAAGGTTGGAGCTGGGGGTTGTGGTTAGGGTTGGAGTTGCAGTTGGGGTATGGCTGGAGTTGGTGGTTGTGGTTAGGGTTAGAGTTGGAGGGTGGTTGGAGCTGGGGGTTGTGGTTAGGGTTAGAGTTGGGGTTCGGTTCTAGCTGGGGTTGGTTAGGGTTAGAGTTGGCGTTTCAATTAGGGTTAGAGGTGGAATTGGTCCAGAATAGCTTTTTACCAGGTTGTAATAGGAATACTATTATGGCAGCCATGCTAGTGCCAGACTGCCACTATGCTATGGTGTATTGTGTCAGTCCAACAAATATTGACCCTGATAATATATAGTTCTATGTTAATTTGCATCATATGAAACATAACTCATTGTAGAATAGAAACAAAGTATACTATAAACAAACCGCAATGTTTCAGTTTAATAGGCGTCTGTACATCCGGCCTGTGTGTAATACAGAGAGTACTTTGCTCTACGAGAGCTCGGGGAATGTAGAGGTCATACTTTATAGACTGCAAATAATGACAGATAATGAATTGCCTGCTATTAGGCAGCGAGTGCAGGACGCACAGCTTGATGGGGGAATTTTTTTTTTTTCCGCCGTCCTATTTCTAGAGCTGTAAGACCTTGGCTGAGGCAATCACACTGCCACAAAATAGTCTCCCCATCAAACCTCCATGAATCCATTGTTGACAGCGGTAAATGTGAGCGGCTCGGAGGGTGGTCGGGACAGCTGCTGCTAAACCTGCTCCGGGCCTGGACTCTGAGACACGTACGAGTCGAGTGGTATTCGAGTAGCGACGAAGGACGAAACTTAGTTTTGTATCTTTTCTTTAAAGTTTCTACCTCTGCACCTGTTACGCGTAAAGGACAGGACTCCATCTTTGTCATAGACTGAGAACCACCGAGTGTGGGATTGAAATTGTACTTACATAGCGGCAACAAATACTGTAGCGCTGTATGTACATCGTATGTAATTCTTTCACACAATGGAGACAATTTTTTGCTAACCTATTAACCCCTTCCTGATATTTGATGTACTTTATGATGTGGTCTCATGATCGGTCATTAATTAATTAATAAATTAATGCATTCATTCATTCATTCATTTCATTCTATTCAGTTTTATAGCGCCGCTATAGTCCACAGCGCTGTACAGAGGTTGTCACCACTCACATTGCTATTGTCACTGTTGGGGCTCACAGTGTAAATTCCAGATGAAACTATCTGTATGTTTTTTGAGGGTAGGGGAAACCAGTGTATGCGGTGAAGACCCACACAAATACAGGGAGAACATAAAAATTCCTGGCAGATGTTGTCTTGTGGATTTGAATATAAGACCCCAGGCAAAAGTGCTAACCACTGAGCCACCGTGCTGAACTGTGCTAACTACTGAGCCACCGTGCTGCACTGTACTAACACTGAGCCACCGTGCTGCAACTGTACTAACCACTGAGCCACCGTGCTGCAACTGTACTAACCACTGAGCCACCGTGCTGCACTGTGCTAACTACTGAGCCACTAGGCTGAACTGTGCTAACCATGAACCACCATGCTGAACTGTGCTAATCACTGAGCCACTGTGCTGAACTGTGCTAGCCACTGAGTCCCTGTGCTGCACTGTGCTAACCACTGAGCCACTATGCTGAACTGTGCTAAGCACTGAGTCACTATGTTGAACTGTGCTAGCCACTGAGTCCCTGTGCTGAACTGTGCTAACCACTGAGTCCCTGTGCTGAACTGTGCTAACCACTGAGGCACTGTGCTGAACTGTGCTAACCACTGAGGCACTGTGCTGAACTGTGCTTACCACTGAGGCACTGTGCTGAACTGTGCTAACCACTGAGGCACTATGCTGCACTGTGCTACCTATTGAGCAACTGTACTGCACTGTGTTAACCACTGAGCCACGGTGCTACACTGAGTCACAGTGCTGCACTGTGCTGATTACTGAGCCACGTTCTGCACTGTTCTAACCGCTGAGCTCCTGTGCTGCACTATACTAACCACTTCGCAACTGTGCTACACTGTGGTACTCTCTGAGCCACCGTGAAAAACTGTGCTGTACCCTGAACAACTAGGGTACCCTGTGCTAACCACTGAGCCACTATGCTGAACTGTGCTAACCACTGAGCCACCGGGCTGAACTGTGCTAACCACTGAGCCACTATGCTGAACTGTGCTAACCAATGAGCCACTGGGCTGTACTTTACTAACCACTGAGTCCTTCTGCTGCACTGTGCTAACTACTGAGCCACTATGCTGCTCTGTGCTAACCACTGAGCCACCGGGCTGTACTGTGCTTACCACTTAGCCACCATGCTGCACTGTGCTAAGCACTGAGTCACTATGCTGAACTGTGCTAACCACTGAACCACTATGGTGAACTGTGCTAACCATTGAGTCCCTGTGCTGGACTGTGCTAACCACTGAGCCACTATGCTGAACTGTGCTAGCCACTGAGTCCCTGTGCTGAACGGTGCTAACCACTGAGCCACTATGCTGAACGGTGCTAACCACTGAGCCACTATGCTGAACTGTGCTAGCCACTGAGGCACTATGCTGCACTGTGCTACCCACTGAGCCATCATTCTGCACTGTGTTAAACACTGAGCTACTGTGCTACACCGAGTCACAGTGCTGCACTGTGCTAATTACTGAGCCACCGTTCTGCACTGTTCTAACCGCTGAGCTCCTGTGCTGCACTATACTAACCACTTCGCCACCATGCAAAACTGTGCTATACCCTGAGCAACTAGGGTACACTGTACTAACCACTGAGCCACCATGCTGCACTGTACTAACCACTGAGCTACCATTCTTCATTGTTCTAACCGCTGAGCTCCTGTGCTGCACTATACTAACCACTTCGCCACCGTGCTACACTGTGGTACTCTCTGAGCCACCGTGCAAAACTGTGCTATACCCTGAGCAACTAGGGTACCCTTTGCTAACCACTGAGCCACTGTGCTGCACTGTACTAACCACTGAGCTACCATTCTTCATTGTTCTAACCGCTGAACTACTGTGCTGCACTGTGCTAATCACTTTTGGGAATTGCTTGACTGGCAATTGTATTCTGGAAATTTGCTTTTCACTTCCTATGTGCTGTCTGTAGTGCTTTCTATGATCTAGCATTACTATAGAAGCTCTCTGTTATATAGCAGCAGTATTGATACCTATAAATACTACTTTTTATGCTGCTGTTACTGTCTCCTATCATTAAAGGTGTTTTCACAGCCAGCTTTAGAATCACACATACTGTTCTGGTCTGTGGGCGAGTCTATAGCAGTGATTGGCACATCAGCTCTGCTGCTCCTAGCTATGCCTATTACACTGACAACGAGTGCAAGAGATTTATAAAGTGGAGTACTCAGGCTGAAGTGTTTAAAGAGTATTTACTTAGCTAAATGAGAAGCTTTAAAATTCCATTACTAAAGATAAGACTCTATAGGAGATGACTTACCATGGTCAGAGTGAATGACTAATGGCAGTTTAGAGCAATGAGAGATAAGAGAGAGCAGGGAGAGGTGGGGAGAGAGATGGTGGCAACCAGAAACTTGTTTGCACTAAGAGGAGATAAAATCTTCTTGCCAAAGAAAAATCAGCAAAGCAATGTATTTAGAAAAAGTCTTCAATTATCTGTCCCTTCATGTTAAAAGCTAATCATTAAGTGGTGGGGTCTTTCTTATTTTGCAAGGGGTCCCTATGGAAGCCACTTATGCCATTGCCTCCGATGTTTGCATGACTAAATTTGACCGTCGATGAATTAGATAATATTTGTTACTTCTTCATTTACATATTTAGGATGAGATCTGGATCAGATATTCATTAGAACTATATTTCCCCTTGTATATTTTATGCCAGATCTTAGCTGGAGGTAACCTAGTTTGCAATTATATAAAGTCAGAGATTTAGAGTTGTAAGCGTTGTGCATGTGTTAAATATGAAACATTCCTCCATAGCTAGAAAATACAGCACGGTTATATTCTATAAATCTAATAGTCAGCGCAGAAATTCTGTTTTTATCAAAGGATATTCAGTCCTTCACAAGCCCATGTCCCTGTTGTATTTCTAGTAATGTTGTCAATGGCTTCTATGGAAGAGAGCTAGATCGATGGTGCCACTCATTGGATGTATCGTCCCTTACATGCTGCTCTGCACTGACTAGGGGCAAACACCCTGAACAACTAAAAACTTTTATATGGAGAAGTTTTAAAATCCACAGTCATGTTTTAAGGCTCTTTAATGAGTCCGATGAGACTGTAAGAGCTGCTAGATCCAATTGGTAGCACCAAACATCTGGTTCTCTTCCCTAGAGCGCATTTACATCTTTTCTCATTTCTTGGCTTATAATTCTCCTTGCTCCTCAAAGAGAAATTTTAACACTTAATTTAAAGGCCTCTTACCCAACTAGCTAGAACCCTGCAGTAACAAGGGGCAAACATCTCAAAACAGCTGTCTGTCTGCATGTGGGAGACCCTTTCTTATGGAGAAACTGCTGGCTTGGCTTAAAACCCTGGTGGTATTTGTTTTCCTACATCTCTCTGGTGAGGCAACCTGGGTCTCTTGCAGTCAAGCCCATCCTGCTAGGCTTAGTCATGTTTCAAGACTCTTTAATGGGTCAGATGTGACTTTTAGGGATGCTACTTTAAATAGGTGGCACCAGAGATCTAGCTCTCTTCCCCACAGCCTGTTTACATATTTCCCATGAAGCATTGCATAGCTTATAAGACTCCTTATGCTTTTATGGGGCTTTCCTTAAGGAGAAGCTTAACCCTTTAAGACCTAGCATAAAAGACTCTCACCCAGACAGCCAGAAACCTGCTCTGCACTGATGAGGGACAAACACGCTAGATCCAATTGGTGGCACCAAACATCTGACTCTCTTCCCGAAAGTGCATTTGCATCTTTCCCAGTGTCATTTCATGGCTTGTAACTCTCTTTTCTCCTCAAGGAGAAATTCTATTCCCTAACACTTAATTTAAAGGCCTCACACCCAGCTTGCCAGAACTTTGATCTGCATTGTTGAGGGGCAAACATCTCAAAACAGCTGTCTGTCTGCATGTGGGAGACCCTTTCTTATGGAGAAGTTACTGGCTTGCCTTAAAACCCTAGTGGTGTTTGTTTTCCTACATCTCTCTGGTGAGATAACCTGGGTCTCTTGCAGTTAATACCATCCTGCTAGGCCTAGTCATGTTTCAAGACTCTTTAATGGGTCGGATGTGACTTTTAGCGATGCTACTTTAAATAGGTGGCACCAGAGATCTAGCTCTCTTTCCCACAGCCTATTTACATATTTCCCATTGAGCATTGCATAGCTTATAAGACTCCTTATGCTTTTATGGGGCTTTCCTTAAGGAGAAACCTAACCCTTTAAGACCTACCATAGAAGACTCTCACCCAGACAGCCAGAAACCTGCTCTGCACTGAAGAGGAGCAAACACCCAAAAACAAGTCTATATTGATGGGACGTGTTTTCTGACAGAGAACTTACTTGCTTAACTTAAAATCTCTATTCATATTTCAAGGCTCTTTAATGGATCAGATGGAATATAAGGGATTCTACTTCCAATAGGTGGCACCAGAGATCTGGCTCTTTTCCCTCTAATGAGCATTACCTGGCCTATCAGGCTCCTTACACCTTTATGGTGCTCTCCTCAAGAAGAAATGTTATTCCACAGCACCTACCTGAAAGACCTTTTATCCAGACAGCCTGAACCCTGCTGTGCACTCAGAGCCATCTTAACAAAATTATGGGCCCATGGGCAAAGCACAGCAGTGGGCCCTGTCCAAATACATGACATCACACTAGGTCATACCTCTAGCCATCCCCAAGCACACCCATATTACCATGCCACTTATATCCGGCAGTCTGCAGCCTACAAGGCTGATTGGCAGGGCAGGGAGCCTTTGGTTTCCTTCTCCACCATGTTTTTTATTTGTTTTCACATCTTAAAAGCACGTGAACAGCAAAAGAAGCAAAGCCACCCATGGGTTTATGGGCATGTGTCTTGTATTTCTGGGGCAAGCATACCTCACCTGGGGCCCCTAAACCTTTGGAGCCCCCCGGGCAACTGCCTAGTGTGCCCAATGGAAAAGATGGTCCTGTGTGCACTGATGAAGGGCAAGCACCTCAGAACAGCTGTCTGCGAATGGGAGACTCTTTCTAATAGAGAAGTACCTGGCTTGTCTTAAACTGTCCAGTCATATTTCAAGGCTCTTTAGTGAATCGAATGTGACTGTATGCTACTGAATGCTACTTAAAATAGGTGGTATCAAACATCTAGCTCTCTTCTGTCAAGACTATTTGCATATTTCCCAGGGAGAATTGCATTACTTAAAACTTTCCACAAACCTTTATGGTGCTCTCCTCAAGGAGAAGCTTATCCCCCAAGACCTACTATACAGGCCTGTCAGCTCAACAGCCTTAACCCTGAATGCACTGATGAGTGGCAAACACCCAACACCTAACCCAACACAGCTGTCTGCAGATAGGAGACTCTTTCTTATGGAGGAATAACTGGCTTTGATTGAAATCCCGTTGTCTTGGGGTTATATTAGATTCTGATCTGTCTTTCACCCCCTATATCCAGTCCCTTGCCTGATCCTGTTACCTGCATCTCAAGAACCTCTCCAGAATCCGTCCTTTTCTCACTGTGGAAACAGCCCAAACTCTCATTGTTGCTCTTATTCTTTCTCATCTTGACTACTGTAACTCCCTACTTATCGGTCTCCCTCTTGCAAAAACCCTCCCCTCTCCAATCTGTCCTGAATGCAGCAGCCAGGGTTGTCTTTCTCTCCCCCCCGCTAATACTGATGCCTCTACCCCGTGTCAGTCACTGCACTGGTTGCCCATTCAGTACAGGATAAAACATAAACTAACCATACTCACCCATAAAGCTCTCCAAAGTGCTGCACCCCCCCCCCTACATCTCCTCCCTCATCTCTGTCTACCACCCTACCCGGTCTCTCCACAGCGCTGTACCCCCATACATCTCCTCCCTCATCTCTGTCTGCCACTCTAACCGGTCTCAGCACAGCGCTGCATCCCCCCTACATCTCCCACCCTCATCTCTGTCAACCACCCTAGCCCCCTCTCTCCTCCCACAGTGCTGCAACCTAACCCCTACATCTCCTTTCTCAACTCTGTCCTACCAACCCTAACCTCGCACCTCTCCCGGATCGCTGCACGTCCACGTACATCCTCCTTTCCTCATCTCTGTCTTCCTCCCTACCCGCTCTCTCCACAGTGCTGTCAAAACCGCCCTAACATCTCCTCCCTTCACACTGTCTACCACCCACCCGCACTCCTCCACGAGTGCTGCAACCCCTACTCTCCATTCGACCTCATCTCTGTCTATCACCCTTAACGCGCCGGTCCTCTCCACAGTGCTGCACCCCCTACATCCTCCTGCTCATCCTCTGTCTACCACCCACCACCGCTGCCTCTCCACAGTGCTAGCACCCCCCTACAATCCCTCCTCATATCTCTGTCAACCCACCCTACCCGCTCTCCACCACAGTGCTTCAACCCCCTACTCATCTCCTCCCTCATCTCTGTCTATCACCCTACGACCCGGTCACTCCACAGTGCTGCACCCCTCCTACATCTCCTGCGTCATCTCTGTCGACCAACCCTGACCCCCTCTCATCCACAGTAGCTGCAAACCCCCTACATCTCCTGCGTCATCTCTGATCTACCACCCTACCCCGCTATCTCTCCACAAGTGCTGCACCCCCTACATCTCCTCCCTCATCTCTGTCCTACCACCCTACCCGCTCTCTCCACAGGTGCTGCGCGCCCCTCCCTTACATCTCCTCCCTCATCTCTGTCTACCACCCTAACCCCACGGATCTCTATCCTACACAGTGCGAGCGAGTAGCACCCCCATACATCTCCACCTCATCTCGGTCACCACCCTACCCCACCCGGATCTCACCACAGTGCTGCACCCCTACAATCTCCTCACCTCATCACTATCTAAACTAAAATCTACCACCCTACCCGTCTCTCCACAGCATACTGACAACCCCCCAACATCTTCTCCTTCATCTCGTCTAAATTAACACCATACCCGCTCTCATCCACAGCGCTGCACCCCCAACATCTCCTCCCTCATCCTGTCTACCCAACCTTAAAACCACCCGCTCTCTTCGCGCTCTTCTGATGATTATCAGGTTACACTCATCAATCACCGAACCTCCCATAGCCGTCCTCCAAGATTTCACACGTGCGCACCAATTCTCTGGAACCGTGCTACCTACCGCGTGCGATCAGTGGCGCTCGCGAGAGCGAGAACTCTCATAGCTTTAAAAGGGCCCTAGACACACTTCTCACTCTGGCCTAGCCATAATCCCTAATGCTAACGAAACACCCCCCCCCCCCCCCCCTCCACACACACTGCCCTACACACTCATCCTCATTTCTGCACTTATCTGGATTTAGATGAATATAGAAGTGTGGCAGGTTCATCCTAAATCTATGTAAAACAACCCCATATTTATGATCGAGCGATGGCTGGGATCGCCATTGTTAAATCTAGCATTCTTAACCCTTTGTCTCTCACCCAGGCCGGGGACACGGGTATTCCAAGGTAGGGACACCGCCTAGGCGCCTCACCAGCCTATCCCTAAGGGCGCAGTCAGGGCCCCGACCCGCGCTCGGACATCCAGGCCGCTGCCGGGGCCTGAATGCGCCGGCGGGTCTCCTGTGACTGCAACTCTTGCGGAGCAGAGAGCAAGCGCTCCCGCTCCGCAGACAGGTGTCCGGAGCCCAGCTCCGCGGATGTCGCTGGAATCCTCCGGTGAGCTGCAGGGCCGACACCGAGCGTGTCCGCGCGTGGGTCCTCACATTCGCTGAGGACCCGCCTGCGGCCCCGTGCGCCTCAGCCCGCAGCTCGCAATGACGTAGATGGTCAACGCGGACTCTGCCTCTCCTCGGGCGCATAGCGCGTCATAGGCGAGTGGCGCCCGAGGAAGCTGCCGGGAGAGCGAGCCGCAGGTTCTAAGAAGGATCAGAAGAGAGCGCGCGGCTCTCGGGCGCGAGGTGTAAGTATTAATGTTGTTGTTTTTTAGAGTGCACGGCCTGTGGCCCCCTATAAATACTGCCTGTGCCCCCTATATCCCTCGCCTGCGGCCCCTATAATGCCTGCCTGCGGCCCTCCCTAATTCCTGCCCTGCGGCCCCCTATAACCTGGCTGCGCCTCCACTATAAATGCCTGCCTGCGCCCCCAATAACGCACTGCCTGGCGCCATCCTATAATGTGCCTAGCGGCCCCCGCCCTATAATGTCCTGCCTGCGTGCCCCCATAATGCCCGCCTGTTGCGGGCCCCCTATATCCTGCCTGCGGGCCCCCTATTATGCCTCCTGCGGCCGCCCATGACATCTGGCGCCACTGAGCGCTGCCGGGCCGACCTATAAGGCCTTCGGCCCCCTATAATTCCTGCCTGCGGCCCCCTGATAATGCCTGCCTGTCGGCCCCATAATGCGTTCTCAGCCATCTGCGGCGCCCCGCCAAAATGCCTGCCTGCGGGGCCCCCTAAAATGTCCTGCCTCGGCCCCCTATAATGCCTGCCTGTGGCCCCCTATATTTCCTGCCTGTGCCCCCAATATGCCTGCCTGTGGCCCCCTAATCCTGCCGAGTGGCCCCCTATACTCCTGCATGAGCCCCCTATAATACCTGCCTGCGGCTTCGGCCCCCTAGAATGCCCTAGCAGTGCTCGCCCATATATATAAAACATAACGGCAGTCTTTGCCTATAGTGCCTGACCAGTGGTGCCACCGTACGCCTGCCTGACCCTGTACGCCTGCCTGTGGCCCCTATAAAATATCCTGCCTGTGGCCCCATACGACTGCCCTGGTGCCCCCATACCGCCTGCCTGGTGCCCCATATAACGTCCTGCCTGGAGGACTCATAAACGCGAGCGTGCCTGAGGCCCCAAAATAACGGCCTGCCTGCGTGTGCGCCCTTTAACGGCTGCCTGTGGGTCCCCTATATCCTAACGCTGTGGCCCCAATGGAAACGCCTGCCTGGTGCCCCATTCGCCTGCCTGAGCCACCCATAAGCTCCTGTGGCCCCCATACGCCTGACTGTGGCCCTATACCTGCCTGTGGACGCCCAAAACAAACCCGTGCCTGTGGGCCCCTATAACGCTGCTGTGGCCCCATACGCCCTTCCTGTAGCCCCCATACACCTGCCTGAACCCTAGCTATATAATTTTGCCTGAGCCCCTACCTATATACCCTCCTGAGTGCCCCTAAAATTTATATACCTACCTGTCCCTAATGGGAGACAATATCTAATATACCTGCCGTGGCGCTGAGAGGGCATATCTATAATACCTGTCTGACTAAGGGACTGTATGACTTGACGCTATAAATTAAGGAGTTGCTGGAAATGTGATAGGAATCTAAGATATTTGTGTCCAAATCTGCAGGTGACAGTATATGGCCGTGACGCGCGTGTGGCGCGTAAGGTGTGACACACCGGATGTAGAAGAAAAGGAAAGTGAAAACGACGCTACAGATAAGACGTCTCCCTCGGTTGAGTCACTAAATGTAACTGCGCGTGTAAATCACTTAGATTTCCCCTGCAGAGGCCCACATAGAACTAGTTATCTAACCGCTATTATTGGTCACTGTATGGCGGTGGTATATGTAATCATGAGCCTGTTGCAGTTGATAGTCACATGTGGGGTTGCGTTCGGACAGGGTCTGGCAGAATTATTTGAGCCTTAAGTAGTACTAGGTTTTGTTCTTGGTTTGTAGGGTAGTTGTTTTTAGTACAATCATTCGTGCTGTAAGATTTGCTCCATGTATCGGTGGGATTATTTAGTGACTGTTAGTAGGGGTATTGCAATGTCATACAGATGGGAGCGATTATTGAAAATGCAACATTTGTCAGGGCTATTTGTCATTGTGCATGTGACCTGCTGAAGGAGATTGGACGGGAGCTATGAGGAATGTGCAAGAAAATTAGTGACTAGGAGACCTGGCGCAGGGGTGAGAGGTAATTAGGTTGTGTGTGTGGGGGGTATTTTTTTGAGAGCGAGGTGGGGGGGGCGCCATTGCTTTACTCGCCTAGGGTCACCAAAGATGCTTGTCCCGGCCCTGGTCTCACCCATCAACATCATGATAGGATTTAAGCTCTTTGCGATCAGGGCGCGCGAGCGAGCGCCTTGATGTCTCCATTCTGTAATTTTAAGCTTTTTCATTGCGCAATGTCTGTCTTTTGTCTCACCTACACATCCGCCAAATTGTAAATGCTGCGGAATATATGAATAAAGATTATTATATTATTCTTATTAATCCCCAATTCGATATTTCAAGCTCGGATGTGCTGTAACTGGACACACTTTTTAATAGTGGCAACCAGAGATCTAGCTCTTTTCCCGTGAGGCTATTTGCATATATTTGCATATATTTCCCAGACAGCACTGCATGGACTTTAAGTCCCCCTACACCTTTATAGTGTTCTCCTCAAGGAGAAACTTTATCCCCCTAAAGCTACTGTTGAAGAGCCAGCAGAGAATTTTGTTCTGTATGGCATGAAGCTACAATCTATAATTGCACCGCCCCTCGTTTAAGGTTAATGGAGGACTGCGGTTCATTGTGCACTAAAAAGTGATATGATTTCCGCGAGATAGTATTTCTGGACACAAATTCTGCACATTAAATATCTTCTGCATTGTTTTCATGCAATAAGAACCTTCATTGCTCAGATCCAGGAGATAAAAAATAGCATTTAACTAAACAGCTTTGCTGATGTTGGAGGTTGCATATTTTGGTCGATAGCCGCCATCTTGTATTGTAACACAGGACAACCGAGGGTTCTGACCTGAGGTGAAGAGCCATGACAGAGAGATCTGTGATACTGACTACAGATTGATACATTAGTGCGATCGGTATGATCTTGCAGAATGGAGAATAGTGTGATCCAACACACATATTTTCTTAGTCCCTTTTATATATACTATCTCTCCTCTTCATCTCTCTCTACTCACTCTCACTCATATCATAATAATCTCTCTTATATGATTTAATTAAACCATTTTAAAATGGTTTTCTGTGAGTCTTAAAAACTTGGCTACTACCTCGAAAGGTCGTCACCTTCTCCTGTGCCAAAACTTCTCCAGTGTTCTCCTAACTCATGATTCTGGCATGTGACCACTGATACCAGGCATTTACTCCATATGAGTGATGTTCATGATGTCACTGGTGAGGGACCAGTGGGCAACTCCAGACCAACAGTGGAGCTGGAGTGGATCACTTCCAGTTTTTTTTTCTATTTTAGTGCGAGTGAGGTGCACAAGGATGACTCTTAAAACTCATAGGAAAAACGGAAAACCACCCCTTCAACTTTCATAAAATTCTCAGAACAGGTGAAAAAATATCTGGTGGTAGAGAAGACTACACTGAAGAGTAGGTAAAGACAGAATGACACCTGGTATGGATGGACATCTCCCCATATCTCAGCTTCCTTGAAGCCTAGGAGATGGCAGAAGAGGTCGAGTTAACTGTAAAGCTGGATGTGGCGTTACCCTAGACATCATGTAACCAACTGTATGAAAAATCATTTTGGTATGACGGCCCACTACAAAATGCCACTAAAGAACTGATGAAGAGAGCTGAAGGGTGCTATATGTTTGAGTTCCTATGGATCTATATCTTATGAATAGCAAGAATTCTTCTGCCATTTTTTCCTCTCCTGTTTACTAGATCAGATGAGGCTGTTGCTATGAAACTACGTCAAACAACTCTCTGAACCATTCCAGCGATGACCATCGCACTCAATAAGACTCGATAAGTTGGGCAGTGTTGATTGCTAGACCTCTAGATTGCAGAGTTTCAGTTTGTGGCCAGTTGCTGTCGATACTGGTAGCTGAGAGATATTGTCTAATGAGAGTGTTGCATTAAGTCCTGTTTTGGTTAGCTATTCATTCCCAGTTAGTAGAGTCCAGGTTTTTTTAGTCCTCTTTCTTGCTGTTTTTGTCCCATGTCAGTCTTGCAGTGTGTTCTATTACCTGACGTCTCTTTGGTTGTTTTGAGCAGTAGAAAGCAGAGTTTCATTTTGTGGCCAGTTGCTATCTATACTGTTGGCTGAGAGATATTGTCTTATGAGCTTGTTGCATTCAGTTCTGTTTTGGTTATCTATTCATTCCCATTTAGGAGAGCCCTGTTTGTCTTAGGTCCCCGTTACATTCCTGTTTTTTTCCTGTGTCCCAGGTCTGCAGTTTGTTCTAATTACCTACGTCTCTTTTGTTTGTTTTTGAGCCAGTATGACAAGCAGAGTTTCAGTTGTTGGCCAGTATGCTATCTAATACTGTTGGCCGAGAGCGACAGTGTCTGTATGAGCTTGTTTTGCATCAGTTCTGTTTTAGTTAGTTATTCATTCCCAGTTAGTAGAGCCCTATTTGTCTTACTCCTCTGTTGCTTCTGTTTTCGCCCTGTGTCAGTCTTGTAGTGTATTCTAATTTCTGATGAGCGAGCTTTGTTGTTTGAGCTTAGAATGCAACTGTTCACATTGGGTGGTGCTGTTTGCTATCTATACTGGTAGCTGAGAGATATTGCCTTATGAGCTTGTTACATTCAGTCCTGTTTTGGTTACCTATTCATCCTAGTTAGAATAGTCTTGTTTGTCTTAGTCCTCTGTTGCCTCTGTATTAGTCTTGCAGTGTGTTCTATTTCCTGACGTCTCTTTGCTTGTTTTGAGCTGTTCGGGCTGTGCCAGCAAAGTGAGGGTCAGTGTCAGACTGTGGTGCCTAGGGCCCACAGGTGGAGTTGACTCTAGGGGAGCACCAGTTGAGGTGTTTTTGGGCCCACCAGTGGAGTTTAGTTTAATGGCCACCCTATAACTAATATGAATGACTGTATATGCCTCCTATACTCTGCTTCTTTCTTTTTCCTCTCTTTCTAGGCTTTTTTTGCCTCTTTTGAGCATGTATATGTTGTTAAAAAACAACTCCAGGTCTGCTATGCTCAGGTGCCCACCGGGAGCTTGCCCTATTCTCCTGTGGGACAGTCCGAGCCTGGTGAGGGTTATTGTAAGGGATATTCTCAGGGGTAAGATAGGGACAATGTAGTGCGGGGATCCATGGTGGATAGGGAGGGAATCATCTAGGGATTTGGAATAGAGTCAAAGGTGTCTTGTGCCAGGCTTATATTAAGGGACAGGTTAGGGACTGAATTAGGAAAGTTTAGTTGCTATAACGTATTCAAAGATTTAGTAATATTTTATTCCTTTGATATCGTGATGCACATTTTTATCAGTCACTTCCAAAAAAAATTATCTGGTTTTACAAAAATTCCAATAAAAAGTACTTGACAACCTATAGTTTCTCTATACTGGTCACACCAAACACAATAGAAGTAGCAGGAGCTTATGTAAGCTTTTCCTTCCATCCAAACAAGGGTGTTATTATAAAGCAGATATTCCATACGGTTTAAGATAGGGACATGTAGTAGGGACCTTGATAGGATATTATCAGGGAATAGTCAAAGGTGTCCTGTGCTAGGGGGTATATGTTAAAGGACAGTTTAGTGACTGAATTAGGAAAAATTTATTTGTATATCATATTTCAAGATTAGTCAATATTTATATTTCTTTTGATATCTGATGCACTCTTTATGTTATCAGTCACTTCCCAAAAAATTATCCTGGTTTTACAAAATTCCAATAAAAAGTACTTGGCAACTTTCAGTTTCTTCCAGGAAACCAAAACACAGAAGGAGAGGAGCTTATGTAAGCTTTTCCTCCAAATAGGTGTTATTGTAAAGGATATTCTTAGGGTTACGATAGGGACAGTGTAGTGAGGGACCTTGATAGGGATACCATCAGTAGAAGATATCAGGGGAGTCTGTGGCTGGAGTGTTTATATTTCTTAGGGGACACGGTTAGTGGACAGAATTAGGAATAATTTAGTTGCTAACAACATAATCCAAGATTTTTGCTCATATTTTATTTGCTTTTTGATTATCAATGAAGCAAACAATTTTTATCAGTCACTTCCTAAAAAAATTATCTGGCTTTACAAAAATTCCAATAAAAAGTACTTGACAACCTATAGTTTCTTTCTGGTAACCAAAACACAGAAGGAGAGGAGCTTATGTAAGCTTTTCCTCCAAATAGGTGTTATTATAAGAGATATTCTTACGGTTAAGATAGGGACAATGTAGTGAGGGACCTTGATAGGGATATTATCAGGGATAGTCAAAGGTGTCTGGTGCTAGGGTTATGTTAAAGGACAGTTTAGGGACTGAATTAGGAAAAATTAGTTGCTATAACATATTTCAAGATTTAGTCATATTTTATTCTTTTGATATCGTGATGCACATTTTTATCAGTCACTTCCCCAAAAAATTATCTGGTTTTACAAAAATTCCAATAAAAAGTACTTGGCAACTTTCAGTTTCTTCCAGGAAACCAAAACACAGAAGGAGAGGAGAATTATGTAAGCTTTTCCTCCAAATAGGTGTTATTGTAAAGGATATTCTTAGGGTTACGATAGGGACAGTGTAGTGAGGGACCTTGATAGGGATACCATCAGGGATAGAATAGAGTCAGGGGTGACTGGTGCTAGTGTTATATTAGGGGACAGGTTAGTGACAGAATTAGGAAAATTTAGTTGATACAACATATTCAAAGATTTAGTAATATTTTATTCTTTTGATATCATGATGCACATTTTTTATCATTCACATTCCAAAAACATTATCGTGGCTTTAAACAAAAAATCTTCAATAAAAAGTACCTTGAAAAGCTTTTTCCAGTTTTCCTTACCCTGGGATACAAAACCAGACGGAGGAGCTTATGTAAGCTTTTCCTCCAAATAGGTGTTATTGTAAGGGATATTCTTAAAGGGGTTTTGCCACAATGTAATGTTGCGTTGGGGAGTCGCCAAAATGATAGCGTTACACTTTTCTAAATATTATGTCATTAACAAAGAGTGAAGCCTCTAGAGCTACAGCATTGCTCAGCTCCACCCCTTAGTTTCCTACAGTTTCTCACTCATTAGACACGACCAGGACACTGACTGGGAGCGAGTGATCTGGCCTACGCTCTTGGCGTGAAACACTTCTTATCTGATGACAGGGAACCATGAATGTAGCTTTCAAGGGACTGGGGAAGAAAGTGCAGTGTACTGGAGCCTCGATGTCTGCCTTTATAGATAATCCACTGAGTTGAAAGTCATTAATTTGAGTTAACTTTTGAACGCTCCCATATTTCCTCACTCCTTGCTCACTCCCACCCCCTCCCCTCATTACTCAGCGCAGTCTTTATTTATAAATCTCCACTGTGCTAGATAAGGCGGTAAGTAACTCAGGTCCTGGAAAAACCCCTTTAAGGTTACGATAGGAACAATGTAGTGAGGGACCTTGGTGGGGATATTATCAGGGATAGAATAGAGTCAGGGGTGACTGGTGCTAGGGTTATATTAAGGGACAGGTTAGGGACTGAATTAGTCAAAGATTTAGTCATATTTTATTCTTTTGATATCATGATGCACATTTTTAAAAGTCATTTCCCAAAAAACCTTATCTGGTTTCACAAAAATTCCAATAAAAAGTATTTGACAACCTCCCGTTACTTCCTGGGAACCAAAACACAGAAGGAGAGGAGCTTATGTAAGCTTTTCCCTCATATGGGCTTGAGATATGACCATGTTTGGTCTTCCATAGTTTGTTTCCCTATTGATGCCAGATCAATATACGGGATACCAATAGAGACACCTTTTCACACTCGTTTTTGTGTGATCCCGTTTAACGGATCCGTTTATTAAAACGGATCCGCAAAACGGAATCTAACACATTTCAGTGTGATTAACATTGCTTTCAATCGGCGCGCAAAAAGCGCATCGCTGTTCACACGATGAATCGTCAATGGCGCTTTTCCCGCGCTCGATGCCGCTTTTCGGATCCGATTAAAGAATTTGACATGTCACATTCTTCTTCTTTGTCTTTTTACGCAAGATAAAACCCCATAGGAAATAAATGAAGTTGCATTTGGCATCCCCGCGAAAAGCGGATCCAATGCGCAGCCATACATTTGGGTGCGTGTTTTTTTGGACCGCTTTCGATGCCCAAAACGCATCCTTAAAACGCACTGGATTTAACTTAAAAATATAAAATTGAATATTATGTTTGTGTTATATTTAGTTTTGATAAATATTTTAGTTATAAGATTGTTATTAATTCTCATTTACATGGTGGTTTTGAAAACTAGTAGGTTGATTAAAAAAAAATAAAATAGGGGGGGCCGGGTTCCTCTAAATCATAGGTGTAGATGTACATTGGTTGAATTGACACTTAGGGTAAAAAAAGGGGCTTTTTCTTTGGTCAATGAGCGAGAGGTTTACATTATATTTTAAAGAATTGCAGTTTGATGATGTGATTTAAATAAAGCATTGAAAAAACGGATCCAAAAAACGGATTCCGTAAGACGCATGCAAACATCATTCACAAAACACGCATCAAAAAGGATCAGCTGTTGCGTTTTCTGTATCCGCTTTTTGGATGCAGTTTGCATCCAGTTTTCGCAGGTTAAAAACGTAAAACGTCGTGTGAACAAGCCCTAATTCTGTTTTCCGGTGATACGAAGCCTCGACAGGACTTGTCTAAGGTTGGGAAGAATTTCTCTTTCCATCCATCAAAGTTTGAGGTTTTGACTCATGAAACATAATCATGTTCTTTTTTCCTCTGCTAATGGCGCGTCAGTCCATTTACCGATGAATCTGATATCCTACATAGGCGACCGGACTTATCACTGGTTGCACTTTTTGACATATTATTGACTCCCCCTCTGAAATGTAACGGCTCCCAGGCTGTAGGGTAAAATACGGCTAATTCCTCTTACACGGTCCCTTGAGGAGATTGAGTGTTTGCCGCATCAGCAGAGCACAGATTTGTTTCCGAGATCGTTAACAAAACATCGAATTATCATATTTCTCTGTTTCGCTTTGTTTTCCAAAAGTTGAGTTATGGAATAGAAGAAATTGTTAACAGTTGTTATAATAAAAAAATAAGTTGTTAAAAAAAAATACTGAAAATGCATATTTTCCAAACTAATGTTAAAGGAGTCTCCCCACCATTTACATTGATGGCGTGTCGATAGGATATGTCATCAATGTGTGATAAGGGCTGGAGATGTTCAACGTCACACTGTGAATTGGGATCGGGAGAAACGCTTAAAGATAAGTAAACAATTAAGAATCCTAATCCTAACCCTTCAGGGTCCCACTTCCTGTTGGGGCTGTGGGTGGTTCTACTGCTTCAGGCTCCCACTTCCTGGTCAGGCTATGGGCGGTTCTACAGCTTAAAGATTTTACACTTCTTCATGTTTCACAGCTGTGACAGTTCTAACAGCTTAAGAATAGGTCGTGGCCTCGCTGGTGTTCAGGCTGTAGGTTGGTGGGTTCACAACTGAAAGATCTCACTGTCACTAACTGTTGAGGCTGTAGATGTGGTTCATAGTCTTCAGGATCCCCACTTACCGTGTTCAGCTCTTGGGTGGTTCTACAAGCTACAGCTCCCACTTCCCTGTTCAGTACTGTGGGCATTTCTAGCAGTGGGCTGAGGGTAGGCACACTTTCCTTTTCAGGCTGTGAGCGTTTTACAGGCTCAGGCTCTTGTACTTCCTGTTCAGGCTGTGGGCGGTTCTAAAGCTTCAGGCTCCCACTTCCCGTTCAGGCTGTGGTTGGTTCTACAGCTTCAGGCACTCCTTTCCTGTTAATTAATAATATTTCTTAATGATTAATGGTTATAATAATATTTAGCAACTAATAATACTAAAAGTATAGTAAAAATATGAATAGCAGGTTTGTATTTATTTAATACTCATATTTCCAAACGATTTTCACATTATTTTTTATCGTACTTTTTAGTTCTTACAATTTTCAAAGAACTAAGCAAAGGAAATTAGTATATTTAGTTAATAGCAATAATAATAAAATTTTATATAAATAATAATAATAATAATATAAATAATAATAAAACTTTATGTAAATTATGATAATAATAATAATAATAATTATAATAAAATATCATATAAATAATGATAATATTATTAATAATAATAATAATAAATCTAAATATTGATAATATTAATAATAACAAAAGTAATAATAAAATATAATAGAAATAGTAATACAAAATATAATATAAATAATAATAATAATGATAATAAAAATAATAAAATATAAATATTTTATGATAATAATCATAATAAATAATGATATGAATACAATAATAAAAAACTTTATATAAATTATGATAATAATTCAATAATAATAATTATAATTATAATAAATTATGCATATAAATAATGAAAATATCTACTTATTAATAAAATAATAATAATAAATATTAAATATTGATAATATGAAAAATAAACAATAGTAAATAATAAAATATAATAGAACAATAGTAATACAAAAAATAATATAATATAATAATAATCAATGTAATAAAAATAATAAAAATATAAATATTGATGATAATTAATAATAATAATAATAATATAATAGATAATAATAGATAAAAAAGTATAAAGTATAAATAATAATAAATAAAAATATATAATATAAATAATGATAAATAAAATAATAAAAATAATAATATAATAATAATAATTATAATAAATATAAATATAAATAATAATAGTAATAAAAATAATAATAATAAATATATATAAATATTGATAATATTAATAATAATAATAATAATACAATATAATAGAAATAATAATAATAATAATAATAATAATAATAATAATAATAATAATAAGAAAAATAATAATAATAATAATAAACAACAGTTAACAGTTATTTAATAAATGACCATTTGGGATTTTCTATAAGATTTCCCTCTCATTTTCTTGAGATGATGGTTTGCATTGAATCTGCAGTCACTTTGTAGCTGAGATCCGTCCGCCCTCTCTGACCGCATTTTCCCCATTTGGAGCTAAGATGTCATGAGGAAACATCTGCCGCTCTCCGGCTTGACCCTGCAGAGCAGTAAGCAATGCAGAACAATAAAGAATGCAATTTACACACCAGTAAAACATAAAACCTGCGCGCGACGTCATCCCAGACCTCGTACTCCCTTTTAATAGGATGCATGACAGAGGGTATTGATTAGGTGCTGGCTCAGGACCAGTCCTGTTATAGTGATGCTCGCACTTTCCATCACGATGATACTTCTCTCCGCCAACATTACCTTCAAAAAGACGTCCTGCAAACTCCGGGGACAGTGCATGGATTGTGGAGCTTACATCTAGGAGGATGTTCCCAGCCACGTTCCTGCCTAAAGAGCTGCAGTAATAAAATGATTTCCCTGAGGAACCACAAGAACTTTCCTTCTATGAGATGATTACATGGAGCACAGGAGGATTTGGGGCTGGATTGGCCTAGAAAGTGGCTTTTATAAGGTGTTAAACCTGCCCCATGTTATAACATGGAGACCAGGCCAAGCTCCATTGCATCACCAAGGTCCACAGCTCCTGACACCAAAGCTCCAATCCCACAGACTCACGGATAAAGTATTTCTGCTCTTACTCCGATGACCTGGGAAGAAAACCTGAGACGAGACAATTAGCAGATGGTAAATGCATTAGAAGGTCCAAATCACAGGGAGCATTAACCAAGAGGTAAATGCAAAGAGCACAAGATCTATCCTCAGCGGGAGAAGAATGAGGAAATCTGTAAGGAATTATCCGTATCTGGTTGTATATCAGACTGCAAGAAGATTGAGCGATGGACGGGGCTGAGCAACTCCCCATTGGGCCTTACTGGGGGGGGGTTGTTACCTCCGGGGGTCAGGACTGGGGACGTGTGCTGGGATCCCAAGGGGTTATAGGGTTATATCTAGAGATGGGGAATTATAAGGATACAGGAATCTGGTCAATATATATATATATATATATATATATATATATATATATATATATATATATATACAAACAAAAAGAAGCTCATGTAAAGGAACAAGTTTAAACCAGCGCCAAGTGCTAATATGCAGGGAATAAAAGTCAATTAAAAGTTACTTTATTTGCAAACTAGAAGTGCCATCCACTTCGTTGCTAAAAAGGTACCATAATCTTTTAAGAAAAGTAAAACACTAATAACCCGACGCAATTGCGTTTCGCGCTCGCATCCGCGCTTCCTCAGGGGTATTGTTACCAGTCCAAAGTCCAGATTTTTACTTTTCTTAAAAGTTTATGGTGCCTTTTTAGCAACGAAGTGGATGGCACTTCTAGTTTGCAAATAAAGTAACTTTTTAATTGACTTTTAAATTCCTGCATATTAGCACTTGGCGCTTTGGTTTAAACTTGTTCCTTTACAGAGCTTCTTTTTTTTGTATTTTAATTTTACCTGATTCCTGCGGAGCCCAGGACTGAAAGGATTCGCAAAAGCAAGCCGTTTCAAAATCCAAAGAGAGTGACGACTCTCAATATTGCTTTTACGATATTGGGCGTTGTGCCTCTGCACAGCCCTAACAGGATAGTGCTTAATTTGTTTTTGTGTTTTTTTTTAGCCTTACCGTCTTTTCAGTAGTGCGCCTGTCTCTTTATTGGGTTATATTTATATATTATATATATATATAAATATTATATATATATAATTTATATATATATATATATTTATATATATATATTATATATATATTATATATATATAAAGGATAGATAGATACAAGATAGATAGATAGTTATGGGATAGATAGATAGATAGATAGCTAAAGAGAAAGAGAGATAGATAGATAGACAGATATATAGATAAATATCATACAGATAGATGATGGATATGAGATATATAGATAGATAGATAGATAGATAGATAGATAGATAGATAGATAGATAGATAAATAGATAGATAGTTAAACATGAAATAGATTTAAGATAGATACATGGATAGATAGGAGATAGATGAATAGGTATTAGGTAGATAGATAGATAGATAGATAGATAGATAGATAGTTAGATAGATAGATAGTTATGGGATAGATAGATAGATAGATAGTTATGGGATAGATAGATAGATAGATAGATAGATAGATAGATAGATAGATAGATAGTTATGGGATAGATAGATAGATAGATAGATAGATAGATAGATAGATAGATATGGGATAGATAGATAGATAGATATATATGGGATAGATAGATAGATAGATAGATAGATAGATATGAGATAGATAGATAGATAGATAGATAGATAGATAGATAGATAGATATGGGCTAGATAGATAGATAGATAGATAGATATGGGCTAGATAGATAGATAGATAGATAGATAGATAGATAGATAGATATGAGATAAATAGATAGATAGATATGAGATAGATAGATAGATAGATAGATAGATAGATAGATATGAGATAGATAGATAGATATGAGATAGATAGATAGATAGATAGATATGAGATAGATAGATAGATAGATAGATAGATAGATATGAGATAGATAGATAGATAGATATGAGATAGATAGATAGATAGATAGATATGAGATAGATAGATAGATAGATAGATAGATAGATAGATAGATAGATAGATAGATAGATAGATATGGGATAGATAGATAGATATGAGATAGATAGATAGATAGATAGATAGATAGATAGATAGATAGATAGATAGATAGATAGATAGATACAGGGCCGGACTGGGAATAAAAATCAGCCCTGGCACTAAGCCCCCAGCAGCCCACATACAATATCCGCTTACAAATTCCCCTTGTTCTCACACCTCGCCACTTTCTAAAATAAACTACATTATAAAGCTGCTTTCACACGGAGCATTTTTGGGGTGTTTTTGATGTGTTTTTGGTGCGTTTTTGTGCAGAAAGGCAGAGCAGTTAATGCTGAACATTTCTGCACAAAAAAACGCATCAAAAAATGCACCAAAACCGCTCCGTGTGAGAGCCCCCTACACACAAGCAAGAAAGAAACAGTGGTGCAGAGAAACCCCTCGTCACAGAGTCAGGTGTGCACTTGCTTTACAATCAGGGACAAGCCCACACTGACACTACATAAGCACCAGCATAACCTACAACCAATCACATCCCCAGTAGTCAGGTCACCATCACATGAATACAGCACTGACTCAACACAGAAGTAATACCCCTAACATCAGGGACTCACAGGAGACGTCATCTCTGATGGGAGTTGTTCTCTTCTCCTTTTCTTCTTCTGGCCCAAACCTCCATGATGTCTTCCCTGATGAGACGTTCCCTTCCATTTTGTCTCTGTCCCGTACGGAATGCAATGTCTTCTTCTAGTGGTCACTACTGGTCCCTGTAGAATTTACCACAAATACATCTTAGACTCCTCTCTCTTCCAGCACTTTCCTATCAATTCCCCAAACAGCGTATGTTAGACCCGAAAAATTAGAAATTAAAAAATGTCAGATAAAAAAAATGAAGTGACCCTCATTAGCTAGGTAAAAAGGGCCTTCCTCCATTAATTTGGTAGGTAGACAGGGCCTACCCCAGTAACTAACCAGGTAGCTGGGGCTGTCCCCAGTAATCAGCCATGTAGGGCCAGGGGCAGTAATTAGCAGTCAGGGCCAGTAAGTAGGCAGGCAGGGGCAGTCTATAGCCTGGCAGGGCATCATATAGGTAGGCAGGGGCAGTCTATAGCCAGGCAGGGCATTATATAGGTAGGCAGGGGCAGTCTATAGCCAGGCAGGGGCAGTCTATAGCGAGGCAGGGCCAGGGGTGTATAGAGAGCCAGGCAGGGCCAAGGGGGGTATAGAGAGGGCCAGGCAGGGCCAGGGGGGTATAAAGAGGGCCAGGCAGGACCAGGGGGGTATAGAGAGGGCCAGGCAGGACCAGGGTGGTATAGAGAGGGCCAGGCAAGGCCAGGGGGTCTAGAGAGGGCCAGGCAGGGCCAGGGGGTTATACAGAGGGCCAGGCAGGGCCAGGGGGGTATAGAGAGGGCCAGGCAGGGCCAGGGAGGTATAGAGAGGGCCAGGCAGGACCAGGGGGGTATAGAGAGGGCCAGGCAGTACCAGGGTGGTATAGAGAGGGCCAGGCAATGCAAGGGGGTATAGATAGGGCCAGGCAGGTCCAGGGGGGTATACAGAGGGCCACGCAGGGCCAGGGGGGTATAGAGAGGGCCAGGCAGGGCCAGGGGGTTATAGAGAGGGCCAGGCAGGACCCGGGGGGTATAGAGAGGGCCAGGCAGGACCAGGGGGGTCTACAGAGGGCCAGGCAGGGCCAGGGGGGTATACAGAGGGGCACGCCAGGGCCAGGGGGGTATTTCAGAGACCCAGGCAGGGCCAGGGGGGTATACAGAGGCCCAGGCAGGGCCAGGGGGGTATATAGCGCCAGGCAGGGCCAGGGGGTATACAGAGGGCCAGGGGGGGATACAGAGGGCCAGGCAGGTCCATGGGGGTATACAGAGGGCCAGGCAGGTCCAGGGGGGTATATAGCGCCAGGCAGGGCCAGGGGGGTATATAGCGCTAGGCAGGGCCATGGGGGTATACAGAGGGCCAGGGGGTATACAGAGGGCCAGGCAGGGCCAGGGGGGTATATAGCACCAGGCAGGGCCAGGGGGTATATAGCCAGGCAGGGGCAGTAAGCATTTTAAAAAATAATAAAGAACTTACTTACCTGATGTCTTTCCCTCCTCTTCTCCAAGTCCGTCCGGAGCGGCCGCTCACTCCCGGGTGCGGGCCGCGGAGCAGGCGCGCGATGACGTCATCACATCGCGCGCCTGCCCCGCGGCCTCCTGGGAGCTGAACAGACGGGATCAATAGATCCCAGATGTTCAGCCTCGGCTGCTGCCTGCACCGCGCGGTGCAGGTGGCGGCCGTGATGGCTGCATGGTTGGGTCGGTGACCCGGCCGTTTAGCGAGGGGGGCCTGTCGGCCCCCTGGCACAGAGGTCCGGTCGCATATGCGACCATCGCGGCCCCTGTGCGTGCGCCGCCACTCGGCGCCCGCGCAGGGGGGGGGGAAACACTGGCCCCTCGGCGGGCGCTCCGAGCCGGCCCTGCGGCCCGGACCCCAGCGGCCCGCCGGGCAAGTGCCCGGTTTGCCCTATGGCCAGGATAGATAGATATGAGATAGATAGATAGATAGATAGATAGATAGAGATAGATATAAGATAGATAGATAGATAGATAGATAGATAGATAGATAGATAGATAGATAGATAGATAGATAGATATGAGATAGATAGATAGATAGATAGATAGATAGATATGAGATAAATAGATAGATAGATATGAGATAGATAGATAGATAGATAGATAGATAGATAGATAGATAGATAGATAGATAGATAGGAGATAGATAGATAGATAGACAGGTAGATAGTTAATCATGGGTCGTTTTGAGATGGAATATATTTATGCATATCGAAACTATCAGTATATTTCCATCTACAAAAGATTCATTGATGATTTATTCATTGTCTGGCAATAATCTAGATAGTCTAGATAATCTATCTATCTATCTATCTATCTATCTATCTATCTATCTATCTATCTATCTATCCATCTATCCTATATTCTATCTATGGCATCTGATATAAAGCTGGTCTCCAGTGAATAGTTTTCCCTCTTCTATACAGATGAGTTACTGTTGCTCCTTTCATTGTATTTCGCCTTCAGAGCTCTTTGGCTTGTGTGGAACGTCTCGATGGCGCCTCTCATGCCCTGGACAATATTAACCAATACCTGTTGAGTTCTGCGACTCCTAATTTTTTTTTTTTTACCTACAATAATTTTTTGCCTATTTTTTTGAGCCATTGTCTGGTAAGGGGCGAGGAACCATCTATGAAAAGATTTATACATGCCTAAAAGGAACTACAAGACTTTCTGGAAAAGACAATGTAGGAGCCGACTGAAAAGATGAAACATAGCATAAATGTGTTCATTAATTCACAAGAACTATCCGCCCAGACAGGAGCGCGCAAACAAAAAGCAGACGCCTGAATTAATTTGTGGCCAACGCTCTACTCTCCATGGAGTTCGCTAAACTGCAGCTTTCAGCAACAATTTACAGGGAACTGTTTATCTGCAGCTCGAGGAGAGGATGCAGATGGTGCTGGCAGGAGCCTCCAGACCGGCGGCCCCAGGAATCTTCTATGATAACCTGCATAGATATCTACTGGACATTAGTATCTTATTACTTCTGGAGCCCTGCATTGTATGGGGCTGAGGCAGGACTTACTATATACTGTATATGTAGCATAGAAGTAGATACAGAATCTATGCAGTTTGTCAGTGTCCTGTGCTTTAAGCAGCATTGTGCAGGCACAGGCATGAGTGCATTGTTCCAGCAAAAAAAAGAAGCTACATACTTAAAACCGTTTCCCATTGCAGCTCCTTCAACTGGATTCATGTCCTGATCAAGTGGAAACAGTTAAATATTATAGTAGAATAGTCTACTCCATGTCTTCCATACACATTAGCCCTGTGTTTTTGCCTGCACCATGCTGCTGTAAGCACAGGACATGGGCAGGAAGGGACCTGTAGCCTGAGCTGCTGAGTATATGGGTACAGTTGTTATAGCAATAAAGTCTTGCTCTAAGAGGCCCCAAAACTGCAACGGAGGATGGAAGCATGCAGTAATGTGATTGCTTTTGCCTGCACCATGCTGCTGTAAGCACAGGACACTGACAAGAGACCTGTAGTCTGAGCTACTGAGGATATGGGTACAGTCGTTATAGCAATAAAGTCTTGCTCTATGAGGCACCAAAAATGCAACGGAGGATGGAATCATGTAGTAATACCATTGCTTTTGCCTGCACCATGCTGCTGAAAGCACAGGACACTGACAAGAAGAGACCTGTAGGCTGAGCTGCTCCTGAGGACAAGGAAACAGTGGGTATAGCTATAAATTCTTGCTCTATGAGGCACCAGAATTGCAACGTAAGATGGAACCATGCAGTAATGCTATTGCTTTTGCCTGCACCATGCTGCTGTAAGCACAGGACACTGACAAGAAGAGACCTGTAGGCTGAGATGCTCCTGAGGACGTGGGCACAGTGGGTATAGCCATAAACTCTTGCTCTATGAAGCACCAGAAACGCAACGGAGGAAGAACCAAAGTAGTAATGCCATTGCTTTTGCCTGCACCATGCTGCTGTAAGCACAGGACACTGACAAGAAGAGAACTGTATCCTGAGCTGCTGAGGATATGAGGATATGGGTATATTGGTTATAGCAATAAAGTCTTGCTCTATGAGGCACCGGAAATGCAACAGAGGTTGGAACCATGTAGTAATGTCATTGCATTTGCCTGCACCGTGCTGCTGTAAGCTCAGGACACTGACAAGAAGAGACCTGTAGCCTGAGCTGCTCCTTGGGATGTAAGTACAGGGGGTATAGCCATTAACTCTTGCTATATGAGTCACCAGAAATGAAACTTACGTTGTAACCGTGCAGTGATGCAATTGCTCTTTCCTACACTATGCTGCTGAAAGCACAGGACACTGACAGGAAGAGACCTGTAGTCTGAGCTGCTTCTGAGGACGTGGGAACAGTGGGTATAGCCATAAAGTCTTGCTCTATGAGGCAACAGAAATGCAACAGAGGCTGGAACCATGTAGTAATGTCATTGCTCTTTTCTGCACCATGCTGCTGCAAGCACATGCACTGACAAGTAGAGACCTATAGCCTGAGCTGCTGAAACTTAATTTCTTAAATTTGTGAACAAAGTTGAATATTATAGCCGAGCTGGGGTGGTCTACTCCCTGTCTGCCATATACTTATGTCCTATGAGGCACCATTCAATTTAATTTAATGAAGGCTGGAGCCATGAAGTAATGCCATTGCTTTTTCCTGCACCATGCTGCTGAAAGCACAGGACACTTGAAGGAAGAGATCTATAGCCTGAGCTACTCCTGAGGACATGGGTACAGTTGAATGTTATAGTGGACACATAAACTCTTGCTCCATGAGTCACTCAACACTCAACAGAAGATGGAACCATCAGTAATGCAATTTCTTTTGCCTGTACCATGCTGCTGAAAGCACAGGACACTTCCTGTAGGCTGGGCTACTCCTGCTCTAGGTCCTAAGGATGAGGCTACAGTTGAATATCGTAGCAGAGCAAGGATCAGTCTACTCCTTGTCTGCTTTACACTCTTGCTGTATGAGGCACCGGGCTGGCTGGATGGACACTCTGTCTGCCATACACCCTAGTCCTGTAGAGGACCAGAAACTCAACACATGCTCACACCATGCAGTTATGTCATTGCTTCTGCTTTGCACCGTGCTGCTGTAAGCACAGGACATGGGCAGGAAGGGACCTGTAGCCTGAGCTGCTCCATCCATCCAAGCATTCATCTTTTCTTGTGTCTGTGGCACTCAGCTGGTTCCTTAAAGGAGTTGTCTCCCTTCAGAGTTTCAGAGAATGCATGAATGAAATACTCTGTCACTTCCTGGTTCAAACTGACTCATTTGCATAAGCTCCTTGCTTGTACAGCTCTGTGCTGTGCTGTGCTTTCAGATGTTAATTAGATCAGATTAGCTTCTCAAACTTCTAACAGGACTTCTTATCTGATCCTCAAAACAAAAGCCGTAATTACAGTTCTGTTTATTTTACATAAATCAAGCTTTTTACTGCTGAGCAGCACAGGAGACTGCTGAGACCTGTGTGATTACTTCACTCACTGTTATCTCATTGAACAAACAGCAGGGGGAGAATTGTTTACAGGTCTGTTACTGAGGGAACTGAAATAGACAGGGAGGTCATAAATTCACTTGTATCTCCTTAGGGAAAACAGAGGAACAAAGCAATATATTTGGAAAATGTCTTTATTTTGTGTTCCCTACAATTTGAAAGCTATTCTTTGTAGCGAGACAACCCCTTTAATGGTGTGGGGCTCTATCACTATACAAGGGCAGTAAAGGGACAGTAACTGCAGCGAGCGCCATACTCCAGGTCAGGCCAAAGCTACATTCCTTGTAGCCCCCCCGCCACGTCTCCTTTTAGTTAAACATCTGTGCACTCCCACAGCCTCTTTGTGTGCAATAAGCCGGCTTTCTTAGAATATAACCTAATGCACATATTAGTCATTTACTTGTCAACCTTGTTATTTCCTTTACCTCTTCTAGAAGGAGGAAGGAGGCCGTAAACATCTTCCGTTCTTGTAAATTCTTGTATTTTCTGCTTCAATGAAAGGTTTGCTTCACGTGGCCGTAACCCGTGCAGTGTGGTTTTGTAAAGTCACCTCTAACCTTCTTCAGCTTTGGCGCAGTATATATCTAGGTGCACATTGCACAGTTTGTATTAGCTATAACAGGCTAATGTAACCTAGATGTGTGATGTCACATTTGCCCCTCACCAGGGTTATCATAACCATTGGGCACACTGGGGAGTTGTCTAGGGACCCCCCCCCCCCCCCAAGCACAGAGGTCCTAGGTGGTGAATGTACCCTGTGTGATGTTACTGTGGCCCACCATCAGAGCCATCTTAACCATTGGGCACACTAGGCAGTTGTCTGGGAGCCCCATAAGCCAAGGGGTTCTAGCTGGTAAACTTACCCTGCGTGATGTCACATTGGCCCATCACCAGGGTCATCTTATCCATTCGGGACATTAGGTAGTGGTCTGGTGGCCCCACAAGCACAAGTGTCCCAGGTGGTGAATTTACCCTGTGTGATGTCACATTGGCCCATCACCAGGGTCATCTTATCCATTCGGGACATTAGGTAGTGGTCTGGTGGCCCCACAAGCACAAGTTCCCATGGTGAATTCCCCTTGGATGTCACATTAGCTCATCACCAGGGTCATCTTATCCATTGGGCACACTAGACAGTTGTCTGGTGGCCACATAAGAAGGTGGCAAATGAACACTGTGTAAGGTCACAGTGGCCCACCAGCAGGGACATCTTATCCATTGGGCACACTAGGGAGTTGTCTAGTGACCGAACAAGCACAAGGGTCCCAGGTGTGATGTCATATTTGCCCATCACCAGGGTCATCTTATCCGTTGGGCACACTAGACAGTTGTCTGAGGGCCCCACAAGCACAAGTGTCCCAGGTGGTCAATTTACCCTGTGTGATGTCAAATTAGCTCAGCACCAGGGTCATCTTAACCATTGGGCACACTAGGGAGTTGTCTAGGGACCAAACAAGCACAGGGGTCCCAGGTGATAAATTTACCCTGTGTGATGTTACATTGGCCCATCACCAGGGTCATCTTTTCCATTGGGCACACTAGGTAGTTGTCTGGTGGACCCACAAGCACAGTCCCATGTGGTAAATGTACCCAGTGTGATATCGCATTAGCCCATCACCAGGGTCATCTTATTTTTTGGGCACACTAGACAGTTGTCTGGTGGCTCCACAATCCCAAGGGTCCCAGGTGTGATGTCACATCTGCCCATCACCACGGACATCTTATCCATTCGGGACACTAGGCAGTTGTCTGGTGGCCCCACGAGCACAGGGGTCCCAGGTGGAGAAGGCACATTGTGTAATGTCACATTGGTACACCATCAGGGCCATCTTATCTTTTGGACACACTAGGCACTTGTCTGGTGGCCCTAAAATCTCAAGAGTCCCAGGTGTTTTCACATTTGCCCATCACCAGGGACATCTTATCCATTGGGCACACTAGGGAGTTGTCTGGTGGCCTCACAAGCACAGAGGGGCCCCCTCAACTCCTGGACCTCATAGCAGATGCTATGGCTGCTATGGCTACAGTTACGTCCATGGTTCTTCACCTCACTAAGGTTGCTGACCCCTTTACTGTAATGTAGTGACAGGAAACTGGACACGATGTAGATAACATAATAATAATAATAATAATAATAATAATAATAATAATAATAATAATAAAATAATAATAAGAATATAATAAAAATGTTTTATGCCTATAAATGATCTTCGAAAGGGGAAAAATCTCTCCTTGAGGAGAGTCCAATAAATTGGTCGGTGTGAGGGTTTACTCGCCATTCAGACCATGATGACTGTTTTGCATAAAGCAAAGGCTTATGGGAAAAGAGCTGAGGAGCTCTACAGCGCCCTCTATTGGATGTAGTTATCCTCAGTTCACATGTAGTTCACAGGAGCCTAGCAATGGGAAAGGGATTTGAGCCAAACCAGTTAAGTAGAACTACAGACAGCTGTTTCGGGGTATTGGCGACTCATCAGTGCTGAATAGAACTTACTGGTTGGCTGGGTGAGAGCCGAGAGTGGCTTCGAAAGGGGAAAAATCTCTCTTTGAGGAGAGGAACCAATAAATTAACTCCTTAACGACCGCGCACCGTCTTTTGGCGTCAGCCGGTGCAGGTCGTTCATCTGCAGCGACGTCTTTTGGCGTCGCCGCAGACATCGGAGTTTGCGGCGCCCGGCACCGCAATTGCGCTTTGATTGGGGCTCTACTACACAGCCCCGATCCCAGAGCATCCCCTGCAAGCACCGGGGAGCGGAGGAAACCTCCGCAACCCGATGCTTTAACCCCTTGATTGCGGCGGGTCGTCACTGCAATCAAAGGGTTTTCCTGCTCGGGACACCCGGTGACCCGACCGAGCCCAGGGAACGGCTGCACAGTCAGCCCTGGGGACCTAGAGTGGCCCCAGAGCTGTCTGTGTATGAAGCTAGTGACTAGGACAGACTGTGAACTGTCCTGATCACTGCCTGTGTCAGACTGACACAGATTATAATGTATTAGCATATATGAATATGCTAATACATTACTAAGTGTTAAAAAAAAATGTAAAACAGTTCTCCCTTCATGGGAGTAAAAAAAAAGTAAAAAAAAAAAAGAATAGAAAAAGAAATAATAAAATAAAAATAAATATTTACTAAAATAATTGTGCATAATTACACACACAAAAAAAACCCCTACACATATTAGGTATCCACACGACTGTAATAACCTGTAGAATTAATCTAACAAGTTATAAAGTGTGAAATGTGAAAGGTGTAAAAAAAACATTTAAAAAAACAAAAAAAATTAAAAAAATTAAAATAAAAAAATTACTGCAATTATTTATAAGTGAACTTAAACTATTCCCCCATAAAGTACAACTTGTCTTGAATAAAACGAGGTCTCATCCAACTGCGTCATTGAAAAAATAAAAAAGTTGCAACTGTTGAAACGCGAGGAGGCAAAAACTAAAAAAATGTTCTGGTCATTGACTACTTTTCAGGCGTTCGGCTTAAGGGGTTAACAAGGTGACTTTATAAATGATCTTATAATTGTTTAACCCCTTAAATAGTGACATAAATAAAGATTTCTCAAATAAACAGAGACCCGGAAAATCCGGAACTGGAGAATTAATATTAGAAACCAAACTCATTTCCTAGGATTCTGTGGTCTTGGCACCTATTGCACTTTAATGCTGTTGTTCAAGGTCGGTAAAGAGGAAATGCAGACCGAGGTTTAACAATCTGCTGTAAACATTGCACAGAAACACCAGCTCTTCCTCTGAAGTAGCTTCGTCCTGGATACAGTCATGGAGGCGCACGTGTTCTCCTGTCCCAGTCACGAAACCCAGTTGGATAATGCAACCAGACTTACATCGACCATAGACTTTTTATAAACAAGTCATTGGATTATAGAGGTAAAAAGGTTGAGATAATCATATCGTGCTTTTAGCTAATATAAGGAAGTAACAAAGATAAACAGGCGGGGATAACTAGCTGCAGTGAGTTAACTCAGGACGCAAAAAAATCCATTGGAAAGGTTGAGAAAATGTTCTGTGCCCCAATGTTAGAACATGTCTTGCTTGAATAGCTCAATATTCAGTTTGAGAGCAATTCGACGGAACTTGTCAAAAAAATTCACGACATCCAAATACCAAATCCAAACTAAAGATGTGATTTCTGGCCTTTTGAAAGCACGTACCAAATATCTCCAATTTGCATGATAACACCCCCAACTATTGCACCAACAGTTGTCTCCTTCTCACCCAGAGTCTCACTTATGTTTTTGTAGCCCATTCCAGCTTTGTGCAGGTCTATGATCTTGTCCCTGACATCCTTGGAAAGCTCCTTGGTCTTGCCCATGTTGTAGAGGTTACAGTCTGACTGATTGAGTCTGTGGACAGGAGTCTTTTAGAAAGGTGACGATTTAAGACAGCGTCTGTAATGCAGGTAATGAGTTGATAAGGAGTCTAACTGGTCTGAAGGAGCCAGAGGTCGTCTCACTACAGGGATTGCTGCTTTTATGTTAAAGATCTTGCAAAAACAAGTCACTTTGCAATATATGTCCATTAACAGTGTCCTACCTATTCCTAGATCTCCCCTCTTGTATGGGCTGCATCAGCTCCTCAGGTCGCTATAGCAACAGACCTGTTCTATCTCTCATGATAGGCTGCCAGCACTGGTCGCTATAGCTACAGACCTGTTCTATCTCTCTTCATAGTCTGTCAGAACTGGTTCCTATAGCTACAGACGTGTTCAGTCTCTCCTGATAGGCTTCCAGTGCTGGTTGCTATAGCTACAGACCTATTCAATCTCTCCTGATAGGCTGTCAACACTGGTCACTATAGCTACAGACCTGTTTGATCTCTCCTGATAGGCTGCCAGCACCAGTTGCTATAGCTACAAACCTGTTTGATCTCTCCTGATAGGCTGCCAGCGCCGGTCCCTATAGCTACAGTCCTGTTCAGTCTCTGCTGATAGGCTGTCAGCACTGGTTGCTATAGCTACAGACCTGTGTGATCTCTCCTGATAGGCTGCCAGCACTGGTCGCTATAGCTACAGACCTGTTCGTTCTCTCATGATAGGCTGCCAGAGCTGGTTGCTATACCTACAGTCCTGTTCAGTCTCTCCTGATAGGCTGTCAGCACTGGTTGCTATAACTACAGTCCTGTTCAGTCTCTCCTGATAGGCTGTCAGCACTGGTTGCTATAGCTACAGAACAGTTTGATCTCTCCTGATAGGCTGACCAACCAATGCAACCAAGAAAACAGGACTAAGGTCAGATGAACCAATGCAGAGAGACAACCCCTTTAACAGTTGGTAGGGGATCAAGTACTTATTTCTCTCAGCAAAATACATTTATATAATTTATACAATGTGATTTTCTGGATTTTATTTTGAATATTCTATCTCTTACATGTCTTACTTATGGTTTTGTAGCCCATTCCAGCTTTGTGCAAGTCTATGATCTTGTCCCTGACATCCTTAGAAAACTCTTTGGTCTTGCCCAAGTTGTAGAGGTTAGAGTCTGACTGATTAAGTCTGTGGACAGGAGTCTTTTATAAAGGTGACTATGTAAGACAGCGTCTGTAATGCAGGTAACTAGTTGATTAGGAGCCTCTAACTGGTCTGTAGGAGCCAGGGGTAGAGGATCAAATACTTATTTCTCTCAGCAAAATGCAAATACATTTATATAATTTACACAATGTGATTTTCTGGATTTTATTTTGGATATTCTATCATCCAATGGTAAAAATAACCTACCCTTAAATTATAGACTGTTCATGTCATTGTCAGTAGGAAACTTACACAATCAGCAAGGGGTCAAATAATTATTTTCTTCAATGTATTTTGGTTAAATTTAACCATAACCCGAATCCAGAATGCAGCACTAGCTACAATGTGTCAAATGTCAGGTTCGGCTTTGCTACATCTGTAGATGACTTTACCAGTGTTTAATATAGATCTGCACTAAACAGAATGGAGAACACGGTGCTCCCATATACCAGGAACTCCCATAGAACAGAATGGAGAACACAGCGCTCCCCTGTACTGGGAACTCCCATAGAACAGAATGGAGAACACAGCGCTCCCCTGTACTGGGAACTCCCATAGAACAGAATGGAGAGAACACAGCGCTCCCCTGTACTGGGAACTCCCATAGAACAGAATGGAGAACACAGCGCTCCCCTGTACTGGGAACTCCCATAGAACAGAATGGAGACCACAGCACTCCCCTGTACTGGGAACTCCCATAGAACAGAATGGAGAACACAGCGCTCCCCTGTACTGGGAACTCCCATAGAACAGAATGGAGGACACAGCGCTACCCGGTACTGGGAACTGCCATAGAACAGAATGGAGAAAACAGTGCTCCCCTGTACTGGGAACTCCCATAGAACAGAATGGAGAGAATACAGCGCTCCCCTGTACTGGGAACTCCCATAGAACAGAATGGAGAACACAGCGCTCCCCTGTACTGGGAACTCCCATAGAACAGAATGGAGGACACAGCGCTCCCCTGTACTGGGAACTCCCATAGAACAGAATGGAGAACACAGTGCTCCCCTGTACTGGGAACTCCCATAGAACAGAATTGAGAGAACACAGCGCTCCCCTGTACTGGGAACTCCCATAGAACAGAATGGAGAACACAGCGCTCCCCTGTACTGGGAACTCCCATAGAACAGAATGGAGAACACAGCGCTCCCCTGTACTGGGAACTCCCATAGAGCAGAATGGAGAACACAGTGCTCCCCTGTACTGGGAACTCCCATAGAGCAGAATGGAGAACACAGCGCTGCCCTGTACCAGAAACTCCCATAGAGCAGAATGGAGAACACAGAGCTCCCCTGTACTGGGAACTCCCATAGAACAGAATGGAGAACACAGCGCTCCCCTGTACTGGGAACTCCCATAGAACAGAATGGAGAACACAGAGCTCCCCTGTACTGGGAACTCCTATAGAACAGAATGGAGAACACAGCGCTCCCCTGTACTGGGAACTTCCATAGATTAAAATGGAGAACACAGTGCTCCCCTATACTGGGAACTCCCATAGAACAGAATGGAGAACACAGCGCTCCCCTGTACTGGGAACTCCCATAGAACAGAATAGAGAACACAGCGCTCCCCTGTACTGGGAACTCCCATAGAATAGAATGGAGAACACAGCGCTCCTCTGTACTGGAAACTCCCATAGAACAGAATGGAGAACACAGCGATCCCCTGTACTGGGAACTCCCATAGAACAGAATGGAGAACACAGCGATCCCCTGTACTGGGAACTCCCATAGAGGAGAATGGAGAACACAGCGCTCCCCTGTACTGGGAACTCCCATAGACCAGAATGGAGAACAATTATAAGATACAGTGAATTCCTTCCCTGCTACATCTGTATACTGAGGAAATATATGCTTTTTGCAGGAGACAGGCTTTTGCATGTTAGCAGTATGATCACATTCGCTGTGGTTGCCGTGTGAGCATCTGATTTCCATCCTGCCGCAGCTGCCATCGTTGTATTATATGATTACGTGCAATTTGCAATGCAACAGATGAGATCCAATTTATTGACCTAGTTCACATGAAAAGCAGACCCAGAAGTGAGACACCTGAGTTTCACCAAATTGCATTCCTGCCACCTATAAGAAGCTTATAGAATATCATATCCGATGAGGCGGCCTTATAGACAGTCAGGACCCAACAGAATAATTTATCATCCATGATTGAATAGTGAAAAATGGGAAAAAAAACTGAGGATAACAGAATTATGTTAGTTTTGGGAAAACGTGTCACAAAAAGCTGACAGTGGATACATTTTTTTTAAAATTCAGTCTTTAATCAATCATTTATCTTCAAAATTCAGAATAAAAAAATCGGAATTATATTAAGAAATAGACATTTTAAAAATTCATTCCAAAAGATTAATTTCCTTATTTTTAAAATGGTTGGAGTTTACATTTTCTGACGCAGAGCTTCAAAGCAGGGCTGTGGAGTCGGAGCCTATTTTGCAGGAGTCGGAGTCGTCATAAAATGGACCAACTCCGACTCCCAAAATATATAATAAGTTGGTCCAGTTAGTTTGATGCAAAGAGCAAGAGGAATTGGGTCCGGCCGGTGCTGCTGCTCCCATATCTTCAGCCTCATCACATGAGGAGTGTAATTGATGACATGGAGCAGGCAAAGCGCTGCCCCAGGGGAAAAGATCCCGCTCCCAGGGCAAACAGATTTCAGCAAAATGTTTCACCTGCTTTCAAAGAAGTAGAAGATCAACCATTCATCAAAACTGACTGTGGCTGAGGCAATTCCTTTATACCCTGACATTGTTAGAGATGTTGCCCCTGTAGTCACCGCTTTGCCCCCAACCCAAGTTAGTGTAGAGAGGCCGTTCTCTAGCCTGGAAATAATGAGATCAGATGTGAGGTCATGTATGCAGGATCTGATGGAGGCGATGCTACTTCTCAGAACAAATTCAGAGACGCCACAAATGTTCCCGCAGTGTTTTGCATATTTACAATTTTTTTGTGTTCTAAAGTCATGTCCAATAAATATATTTTACACTGACAAGCAAAAGGGTAACAATGTTTTGAACTTGTGACTTTCAGGCTCCATATCTCTCCATCCACTACAGCTTTGTACATGAGGCTACTGTAATTTTATATACCGTCATCTTACCGATATTATACATAAATGTGACCTCAAGTTATTTAGCATCTGCTTAGTTCTGTAGATTCTTTCCTGTAACTGCATTGTTACTGTTTGTTAATTTTTATTATTTTGTTAGTATTTGGGAAATCCACCTTTTGATTTTCAGCTCTGCCTGAATCCTTCTGGGCTCTGGATCAGATTCAAGCATATCTTGACCAAAATCTGATCCCAGGTCTCTTCTACACATTCCAATGTTGGTGCAGACTGGACGGATACAAATACAGCTTTTTCTTCAACTCTACCCACAAGTGTTCAAAAGATCAAAACATTGTTACCCTTTTGCTTGTCAGTGTCTGTTCTACCTAAATAGCTTGATTATTGTATCATAAGGTGATAAACAGCCGGATGTTACCCATTTTACTACAGTAAAGTTATCACTTAAACATGCGCCGTGTATGAAGGAGTCAGGAGTCGGAGCTTTGGGAAATTGAGGAGTCTGAGTCGGAGCTTTGGCTCGCCGACTGCACAGCCCTGCTTTAGATCCCCTGTGTGCCACAGCGACCATGGGTGGTCGCATGGTGCTGCCACTAGGTGGCGTATGTCAAGAGACCTGGCAGAAACGTGCCACCGAGGGCCTGGTCTCGGTGGGGGAAGCCAGGTATTGTCGGTCAGCAACATTAGCTTGCTGACCCTTGTACATAGTATGGCTCATGTCCAGCCATTAGGGTCTGGCCTTCCCGGAACAGCTGCAGATGGGTGGGTGGCTGTTCCCACATTCCAGGTCCCTGTGTTCCAGCCCAGGTATTGGTAGGTCTTTGGAGACCTATTAAAGGCATCCTACTCCAGGTGATCGGGGGGTGGTCTGCTAGCTGGCAGTGCAGCAGACGAGCTGGAGAGAGAGGCTCTGGCCCAGGAGGCTTGAGAGAAAGCTGACTGTAAGGACTCTGATTTTGGAAGGGTGCTGTGCAGTAGGCACAGACCCATGGTAGTTGAGGGCATACTGTTTTATTTTAAGTTAGTGGCCAGACGGCCTGAAGTTTTTTGTCTTCTGTTACTTTGCTAATAAAGCTGGCTGTGGCCAGTTTAAACCAGAAGCCTTTGTCAGTTTGGCATCCGTTTATCCCAAGCGGTGATCCGTGAGCAAACATACCCCCTAGGACGGCCCAGGAGGGCGTCTAGAAGAATGTGAGTCTTCACACCTGTTAAAACTTACATTTACTGACACTTAAAATATAATATTCTAGCTTAACTGTAGCAACCACTAGGGGGGAGCTTGGGAGCCTACTGTATATTGGGTTTTTACTGAGTTCAATTTCTAAAAGTAGCTCCCTCTAGTGGTGGCTGACTGCAGTCAGAATCGATCTAAAACTAGAAAAAACTAGGCAGCTTTATCTTAAAAACACAGCGCCACACCTCTCCTTAGCTTGTGTGTGGTGTTACAATTAGGCTTCATTCACTTCAATGGAGTTTAGTTGCAATACCACACACAACCTATGGATAGGAGAGTTGTTGTTTTTCTCAAAATTAGCAGCCATGTTTTTCCAATTTATATCATCAATGTACCTGTTCCAATGAAGGATCTCAGTGGTTCCAAAGGAGTGCGTCACCAAAGACCAGGTTAGCATATCCTGGCACACATGTGCTGCCCATGGCAGTGCCCCTGAGCTGGGTGGTTGGGTGAGAACAAACACATACAAATGTGCTACAGGCCTGATATTGACATCCTCTGGAATTCAAGTAACTCTCATAGAACAGAATGTAGAACACAGCGCTCACCTGTACCTGGAACTCCCATAGATCAGAATGGAGAACACAGCGCTCCCCTGTACCGGGAACTTCCATAGAACAGAATGGAGAACACAGTGCTCCCCTGTACTGGGAACTCCTATAGAGGAGAATGGAGAACACAGGGCTCCCCTGTACTGGGAAATCCCATAGAACAGAATGGAGAACACAGCGCTCCCCTGTAGTGGGAACTCCCATAGAACAGAATGGAGAACACAGAGCTCCCCTGTACTGGGAACTCCCATAGAGCAGAACAGAATGGAGAACACAGCGCTCCCCTGTCCTGGGAACTCCTATAGAACAGAATGGAGAACACAACGCTCCCCTGTACTGGGAACTCCAATAGAATAGAATGGAGAACACAGCGCTCCCCTGTACTGTGAACTACAATAGAACAGAACGGAGACCACAGCGCTCCCCTGTTCTGGGAACTGCCATAGAACAGAATGGAGAACACAGCGCTCCCCTGTACTGGGAACTCCCATAGAACAGAATGGAGAAAACAGCGCTCCCCTGTACTTGGAACTCCCATAGAACAAATGGAGAAAACAGCGCTCCCCTGTACTGGGAACTCCCATAGAACAGAATGGAGAAAACAGCGCTCCCCTGTACTGGGAACTCAAATAGAACAGAATGGAGAACACAGCGCTCCCCTGTACTGGGAACTCCCATAGAACAGAATGGAGAACACAGCGCTCCCCTGTACTGGGAACTCTCATAGAACAGAATGGAGAACACAGCAAACCACTGTACTGGGTACTCCCATAGAACAGAATGGAGAACACAGTGCTCCCCTGTACTGGGAACTCCCATAGAACAGAATGGAGAACACAGCCCTCCCCTGTACTGGGACAACCCATAGAACAGAATGGAGAGAACACAGCGCTCCCCTGTACTTGGAACACCCATAGAGCAGAATGGAGAACACAGCGCTCCCCTGTACCGGGAACTCCCATAGAGCAGAATGGAGAGTTGCACACAAGAGCAACCTACTTCTGCTATGAATGTAAACTTTTGGCGTCCCGTTACCTAAGAGGATGCAAGTCCCAGAAGTGCTACCCGCACCTATCACACATTTATGGTGTGTCCTATTGATATGCTATCAAAGATTGAGATGGTAACATCCATTTAAGGCTAGATACAAAGTGCAACATGAGAACACCCCTTTAACCAAGTTCTGTCGGGAGTTGTTTATGCCTTTTGGGCGACATGTATGATTCTCGCCACGTCGGGGCGCACCTTTCAATAAAATCATGTTTATTTCTTTATTTTCGTTAGCCAAGGATCAATAGTATGGGTGCAACGAAAATAAAGAAATAAACCTGATTTTATTGAATTAATATTTTTTTTCGTTACCCCCATATTATTATTCATTTTATATACACATCGGGACAACTTCTGTAGTGTTATAATTTGATTTCGGCCATGTACAGTTTTATTTCAGATTTCATTAGAAAACCCATAGAAGCGTCGCTCGCTCTCCATTGGTCCAAATAACGCCGCCTCTTTTAACTTAGCCAATCACAGAGCTAGCTCGGAATTTCTTTTCCCCATAGAACTCGATGAGAAAGTAGCTCGCGCTCTGATTGGCTAAGCTGGACGAGCCCTCGCCGCTTCAACCAATCAGCTCGTTTCTGCCTTTTTACTGTATTTTGAACTGTCCCGCCTTTTCATTTGATTGGTCAATATTTCTCCATAGGTTAGAATGGGTCCCTGTCGCTCCTATTCTGATTGGTCAATTCTCCTCCATAGGATATAATGGGCCACTGTCGCTCCTATTCCGATTGGCTGGTTTATGCCGACCAATCAGAAGAGCTTAAACAATTTGAATTACTGTATTTCCCGGCAAGTCTCTCTATTGCAATTCCCTATGTAGCGCCGGTCTCGGCGAAAAACGCGTTGTTCGGGATTTAACTGCTTTATTTTTATAGAAGGTTTCAGCACTTTATCTGATAATGATTTACAAATAATAAAAATAATTTTTTTTATTCATACTCCATGCCGCACGGCGCTGAGAGCCGAGATTGCATTGCGCCCATCTCTCCATAGACAACAATGGGAGAAGTCGCTCGCGCTCTGATTGGCTGGGATAGCCAAGCCCCCGCTAGCTCAACCAATCAGCTCTTTTCTGCATTTTTACTGTATTTTGCACTGTCCCGCCTTTGATTTTGATTGGTTGAAACTTCTCCATAGGCTATAATGGGTCTCTGTCGCTCCTATTCTGATTGGCCGAGATAACCAAGCCCCCGCTAGCTCAACCAATCAGCTCTTTTCTGCATTTTTACTGTATTTTGAACTGTCCCGCCTTTGATTCTGATTGGTCAATAGTTCTCCATAGGTTTTAATGGTTTACTGTCGCTCGTATTCTGATTGGCCGGTTTCTGCCGACCAATGAGAATAGCTTTCAGAATTTGAATTACTGTATTTCCCGGCAATTTCCAAGATCCAAATTCTTGATATTACGCCGTTCTAGATTTTTGGAAAGTGAGTTTTGCTTTATTATTTTTTATTTTTGAGGTGTGAGCTCTTTACTGATAATGTTTTCTGCCTTTATAAAGGCGATTTTTTTTTAATCATACTCCTGCTGCACGGAGCGGAGCGCCGAGATTTCTCTTGCGATCTTCTATGTTTCCTCTCATGTTCCGTTCTTGCTTCCCTTCGCCTCCGCCGGAGCATTTAGACCAAAATAAACTTGGTCTGTCTGTCGGAGCTGCCGAGCGCTGCATTGCGCCACACTTTGCCGACTCGCGATCGTACATGCCTCGGAGTTTTCGAGCGCGCCGCGTCCCGCCCCGGAACACTTACACCGCGTCCATTGCACGCCCCTTCATGCGAGGCGCAGCAGAAAGTGGCGAACACTGCACCTAACACCGCATCCCTGCGTCCGACAGCGGGATTCGGGCCGGGAGGCGCAGGTTACTCAAAAAAACAGGCGAAAAGCCCGTTCATACATGTCGCCCTTTGTGTCTATATGTGGCTTCCCAATAGTTGAGGTGTGAATTGCAGCCTATTGGTTATTTTGCTTGTATGTTGCAACAATGTATTGAGAAGATATCATGAGAAATTAGAGTGTGCGCGGAAAGTTGCAGTAAGGTATAGGCCTGGTTTACATTAGTGTTGCGCTTAGCAATGTTCTGCTGCATTTGAGAGATGGAAAAATGGAAAGAAACGGAGGCCTATTATTTTCTATGGATTTTTAAAGCTCTTATTTTGCCTCAGTTTGACTCTGTTCCATCTTTTGGTGGAAAAAAAATGTAGATTCTCTACAGGGAGAATGACAGAGAAAGAGACACAGAAAACAAGAGGCAAGTACAGTAGCTGTAGGGTGGACCCCTAGGATTAACATTACTGGTGGGACCCAAAAATTAATTCCACTAGTGGCCCCAAAGAATAAATTCCACTGGTGGCCCCAAGAATGAACTTCACTCTCTGGAACAAAGAATCAGTTCCACTGGTGGGACCCATTAATCCACTCCACTGGTGGGCCACAAGAATCAGCTCCACTTGTGGGCTCCAAGAATCAACTCCACTGGTGGGACCCATTAATCAACTCCACTGGTGGTCCCAGGAATCAACTTCACTTGTGGGCTCCAAGAATCAACTCCATTGGTGAAGCAAAAGAATCATCTTCCCCGGTGGGCCCCAAGAGTTAACCCCACTCTCTAGAAATAAGGATCGACTCGTGGGAACAAAGAATCAGCTCCACTGGTAGGCTTCAACACCCAACTCCACTGGTGGGCCCCAAAAATCAACTCCACTGGTGGGGCCAAAGAATCAAGTCCAAAGGTGGCCCAAAAATCATCTCCACTGGTGGATCTCATGAATCAACTCCACTGGTTGAGACCAAGAATAAAGTCCACTTGTGATCCCCAAGAACCAGCTCCACTGGTGGACCCAAGAATCAAGTCCACTGGTGGACCCAAGAAAAAACACCACAGGTGAGCTCCAAGAACCAACTCACTGGTGGGCCCAAGAATCAACTGCACTTTTGGGCCCAAGAATCAACACAACTGGTGGGCCCAAAAATCATCTCCACTGGTGGGCGCCAAAAATCATCTCCACTGGTGAGCTCCAAGAACCAACTCCACTGGTGGGCTCAAGAATCAACTCCACTTTTGGGCCCAAGAATCAACTCCACTGGTGGCCCCAAGAATCAGCTCCACTGGTGGACCCCAAAAAGTATCTCCACTGGTGGGCCCAAGAATCAACTCCACTGATGGGCCCCAAGAATCAACTCCACTGGTGGCCCCAAGAATCAACTCCACTGGTGGGCCCCAAGAATCAACTCCACTGGTGGCCCCAAGAATCAACTCCACTGGTGGCCCCAAGAATCAACTCCACTGGTGGGCCCCAAGAATTATCTCCACTGGTGGCCCCAAGTATCAACTTCACTGGTGGCCCCAAGAAACAACTCCACTGGTGGACTCCAAGAATCAACTCCATTGGTGGCCCCAAGAATCAGCTTCAGTGGGGGCCCCAAAAATCATCCCCACTGTTGGGCACGTTATAAATGAAGGATGTTGCTGATTTTTTTTCCTGTTGTTAAGTCAATTAGACATTTGCTATCTCTATGAGGCCTTAGACTTTACATAGATAAGGAAAGGTTCAGGCGCTGGTTGTATAATGCAATCTGCTTCTTCCAGCACAAGGAGCGTCTTTCTACTCATGATTTACTGCGTGTTTGCTCAGCTCTATCCCGGTGTGAATAAGTAATAAATTCTTCACGGGCCGAGCTGTAGAGATGGAGAAACATTGAAGTTCTGCCATCCCCGAGTAGAAACCAGTATTTTTCAATTAAAGGTTGATTTTTATGGGAGACGATTTAATCCAACTTTAAATTATTCAAAGACAAATGTCCACACGATTTGCTGGAAATTTTCGGCCGTGGACAACCTGCTACATTTACATTCCATGTGCAGGGACCATCTGGACATATCTGGGGTATGTTCAAAATTTGGGTTTTTAAATCTGGTGTCTAATCTTTGGCAGAAATACAAATTCAGTAAGTTCATTTTGTCCTCCCCAGTTTTCCATAAAGTCATGGATTCATCATACAATGGTCGCCAATTACCAGTTTGCAATAGATTTTTGGCTCCATCCTACAATGGTCGTTCTGGAACTTATTACCAGTTTTCCATAGAGTTATGGCTTCATCATACAATGGTCATCCTGGAACCAATCTCCAGTTTGCCATAGAGTTATGGCTTCATCATACAATGGTTGTCCGGGAACTGATTACCAGCTTTCCATAGAGTTATGGCTTCATCATACAATGGATGTACTAGACCAATTATCAGTTTACTATAGAGTCATGGTTTCATCAAACAATGGTCGCCAATTACCAGTTTGCAATAGAGTTATGGCTTCATCATACAATGGTCATCCTGGAACCAATTACAAGTTTGCCATAGAGTTATGGCTTCATCATACAATGGCTGTCCGGGAACTGATTACCAGCTTTCCATAGAGCTATAGCTTCATCATACAATGGATGTCCTAGACCAATTATCAGTTTTCTATAGAGTTATGGTTTCATCGTACAGAGGTCGCTATGGAACCAATATCCAGTTTGCAATAGAGTTACGGCTTCATCATACATGGTCATCCTGGAAGCAATTTCCAGTTTGCAATAGAGTTATGACTTTATCATACAATGGTCGTCCTGGAACTGATTACCAACTTTCCATAGAGTTACGGCTTCATCATACAATGGATGTCCTAGACCAATTACCAGTTTGCAATAGAGTTATGGTTTCACCATAAAATAGTCATCCCAGAGTCTAGTTTTCCATAGTGTTATGATTTCACCTTAGAATGTTCTTTCCGGAACCAATGACCAGTATTTCACAGTTATGATATCATCATACAATGATCATTCTGGACCAATGACCAGTTTTCCATAGAGCTTTGGATTGAACATACAATGATCGTCCTACAACTGATTATCAGTTTTCACAGAGTTATGGTTTCATCATACAATGGTCAACTCACAACCTATTACCAGTGTTACTTAGAGGTATGGTTTCATCATACAATTTTCAATAGATTTAAGATTTCATCATTCAATGATCATCCTAGACCATTGACCAGTTTTCCATAGAGTTTTGGATTCAAAATACAATGATCTCCCCGGAACCAATTACTAGTTTTCCGTAGAGTTATGGTTTCATCATACGTTGATCATCTCAAAACAATTACCAATTGTCAATAGAGTTATTGCTTCATCATACAATGGTTTTTACATAATTATTTACCAGTTTTCCTAAGAGTTATGGTTTAATCATAAAATGATCATCTTGGACCAATTACCAGTTTTCCATAGAATTATGGTTTCAACATACAATGATCTTCCCACAACCGATTACCAGTTTTCCATGGAGTTATGGTTTCATCATACAATGTTTGTTCCATAACTAATTACTAGTTTCCATAGAGTTTTGGTTTCTACTTACAATGATCATCCTGCAACCAATTACCAGTTTTCCATAGCGGTATGGTTTCATCATACAATGTCCATCTTGGAACAATTACCAATTTTCAATAGAGTTATGGCTTCATCATACAATGGTTGTCCCATAACCAATGGCCAGATTTTCATAGAGTTATGGTTTTAACACATAATGGTCATCCTGGAACCAATTACCAGTTTTTCACAGTTATGGTTTCATCATACAATAATCATCCTGAACCAGTTACTAGTTTTCCACAGAACTTTAAATTCAACATACAATGATTGCCCCAAAACCGATTACCAGTTTTTCATAGTGTTATGCATTGATCATAAAATAGTCAACCTGCAACCAAATACCAGTTTTCCATAGAGTTATGGTTTCATCATACAATGATCATCCCAGACCAATTACCAGTTTTCCACAGAAATTTGGATTCAACAAACAATGACTGTCCCGCAGCCGATTACCAGTTTTCCATAGAATTATGGTTTCATCCTATAATGGTCGTCCTGGACCAAATACCAGTTTTCCATATAAATTTGGATTCAGCTTAAAATGATTTCCCCAAAACGGATTACCAGTTTTTAATACTGTTATGCGTTCATCATACAATGGTCAACCTGCAACCAATTACCAGTTTTCCATAGACTTCTGGTTTCAACATTCAATGGTCGTCCTGCAACCAATTACCAGTTTTCCATAGAGTTCTGGTTTCAACATACAATGGTCGTCCTGCAACCAATTACCAGTTTTCCATAGAGTTCTGGTTTCAACATACAATGGTCGTCCTGGAACCAATTACCAATTTTCCATAGAGTTCTGGTTTCATCATACAATAAATCACCCCAAAAATTTATTACCCTTTTTTTCCACATTATGATTCATCATACAATGGTTGTCCTAGACCAATTACCATTTCTCCATAGAGTTATGGTTTTATCATACAATGATCTTCCTGGACCAATTGCCAGTTTTTCATATAAATTTGGATTGAACAAACAATATTTGCCCCACAATCGATTACCAGTTTTTCACAGTGTTATACATTCATCATACAGTGCAATGGTCAACCTGCAACCAATTACCAGTTTTCCATAGATTTCTGATCTCATCATACAATGATCATTTTGAACCACTTACTAGTTCCCAATAGAGTTCTGGCTTCATCATACAATGGTCAACCTGCAACCAATTAACAGTTTTCCATAGAGTTATGGCTTCATCATATAATGATCATCCCAGAACAAATTATCAGTTTTCCATAGACTTCTGGTTTCATCATACAATGATCATCCTGGACCAATTACCAGTTTTTCATATAAATTTGGATTGAACAAACAATATTTGCCCCACAACCGATTACCAGTTTTTGACAGTGTTATGGGTTCATCATACAATGGTCATCCTGCAACCAATGACCGGTTTTCCATAGAGTTATGGTTTCATCATACAATGATCATCTTGACCAATTACCAGTTTTCCATAGAGTTCTGGTCTCATCATACAATGATTGTTTTGAACCATACAATAGTCACCCTAGACCCAATTACTATTGTACGTTGAGGGACCACTGTGTTAAAAAATGGTATGATTCCCTATGAAATGCAATGAGTTCAATAGAAAATGGACAACCCCTTTAACCAACCCAGTCCATGTCCTAATAGGCTGATGACACCTTCTTTAACATCGGGTGTGAGTAATTACGTCCCCATGAATTAGCTCTGAATCCGCCCAATTATATCTACTGATACTTCCCTCGGAGAAGCCACCTGGATCAAACCTAAAGGAGGAGATGAGTGAGGACCTCGTTCCGATGACAGACAGAAGCTTTGTTTGATCCGGAACAATAGAAACCACGAGGTAGAAGTCTTGGGTGCAATGTGTCAGAGCTATCATACATATAAATTACAGCTGGAGGAAACGTATTCAATAGAGGGCATGTCTGGTGCACAATGTACATTCAGCGAGCTGTCAGCTATCTCATACTCTCCACAGGGTTTGTCTACAAAAGGTCTATGGGAAATAATAGTCCCCATATGACTGGAGGCTCTCGGCAGAAATTCCCATTATTGATATTGTAATTTGATGGGCTCACGCCTGGGAATGTGGCGCTCTTAACCAGTTAATCTATATATGGGATATATATATATATACACATAGAGAGCCTATTTGGCGGGACGTCGGAGGCAGAGGTCATTAGAGACGAGGCGGCTTGTTAGCAGCCGTATTGATATTCTTTATCTGGAGCCGAAGATGCACATTCTGCGCCCCATCAATATTCTTACCATGGTTCCTGCCCTCCGGTACTTTATTAAACTAGCAGAATTGTCTCGGCAAGAAGTCTCTTTTGTGAGCTTGTTTCAACTCATAAAGCTACTGATTGCTTTCTTCGCAGTAATCTTTGCCGCCGCTGCCTTCATCATCCGGATTGAAGGTGAACTGTCAGTAAAGCACGGGACTGTTAAACATGTTTTGCATCTCTTAGCCCCCTCGGCTAAGAACACGCAAAGCCGGAGAAATGCATCGTGGGGGGAGACAAATCTTTTATTTAAGCAGGGATTGTGGCACCCTCATAGTAAATAAACATCCTGTGTAAGACTAAATGCAGTCTGTGTGTGAATTGGGGGTCATAATCCAAAAATATGCATGGAATTGGGCCAATTCCACATAAAAATTTTCCTAACTAATTGTTAGGAAAGCTAATTGCTCATGCTATTTCTGTCCCTAAAAACCTGTCCCTAGTGGTGACCCTAACATCAGACCCTCTCCTTTTGAAAAACTGTGGATAAAGTGAAAGGCTGTGTACAGTCTGTGTGTGAATTAGGGATAAAGATCCAAAATATAAGCAGAATTGGGCCAATTTCACACTAAATGTCTCTAACAACAAGCTTATCCTATATCTGTCCCTAAAACCTGTCCCTAGTGCTGACCCTAACCTCAGACCCTCTCTTCTTCCCCAGCCCTATTCTATCTTTGAAAAACTGTGGATAAAATATAAGGTTGTATGCAGTTTGTGTAAATTAGGGTTAATAATCCAAAAACATACATGAAATTGGGCCAATTCCACACTATCTTATACTATAGATGTTCCTAACAACCTGTCTCTAGTGCTGACCTTAATATCAGACCCTCTCATATTCTCCAGCCCTACTCTATCCAAAAATATGCATGGAATTGGGCCAATTCGACATTAAAATTTTCCTAACAATTAGCTTATGCTATTTCTGTCCCTAACAACCTGTCCCTAGTGGTGACCCTAACATTAGACCCTCTCCTCTTCCCCAGTCCTAATCTATCCTTGAAAAACTGTGGATAAAGTATAAGGCTGTATGCAGTTTGTGTAAATTATGGATAATAATCCAAAAATATACATGGAATTTGGCCAATTTCACGCTGAATTTCCCCAATAACGAGCTTATCCTATTTCTGTCCCTAACGGCCTGTCCCTAGTGCTGATCCTAACATCAGACGCTCTCCTCTTCCCCAGCCCTATTCTATCCTTGAAAAACTGTGGATAAAGTATAAGGCTGTATGCATTGTGTAAATTAGGGCTAATAATCCAAAAATATACATGAAATTGGGCCAATTCCACACTAAATATCCCTAACAACTAGGTTATCCTATTTCTGTCCTTAACAACCTGTCCCTAATGCTGACTATAACACCAGACCCCCTCCCCCAGGCCTTATTCCAACCTTGAAAAATGGTCGATTAAGCATTAGGTTTTATACAGTCTGTGTGTGAATTGGGGATAAAAATTCAAAAATATACATGGAATTGGGCCAATACCACACTAAATTTCTCTAATAACAAGCTTATCCTATATCTGTCCCTAAAACCTGTCCCTAGTGGTGACCCTAACATTAGACCCTCTCCTCTTCCCCAGCCCAATTCTATCCTTGCAAAACTGTGGATAAAGTATAAGGCTGTATGCAGTTTGTGTAAATTAGGGCTAATAATCCAAAAACATACATGAAATTGGGCCAATTCCACACTATCTTATACTATAGATGTTCCTAACAACCTGTCCCTAGTGCTGACCATAACATCAGACCCTCTCCTCTGTCTCAGCCCTATTCTATCTTTGAAAAACTGTGAATATAGTATAAGGCTGTATGCTAGTGTGTTGTGTTGTTGTGTGGGGTGTGTGTTGTGTGTGTGTTGTGTGTGGTGGTGTGTGTGTATGTGTGTGTGTGTGTGGGGTGTGTGTGAATTGGGGGTCCTAATCCAAAAATATGCATTGAATTGGGCCAATTTCACATTAAATTTGCCTAACAACTAGCTTCTACTATATCTGTCCTTAACAACCTGTCCCTAGTAGTGACCCTAACATCAGACCATCCCCTCTCCCCCAGCCCTATTCTATACTTAATCCAAAAATATACATGGAATTTCGCCAATTCCACACTAAATATCCCTAACAACTAACTTATACTATATCTGTCCTTAACAACCTGTCCCTAGTGCTGACCCTAACATCAGACCCTCTCCTCTGTCTCAGCCCTATTCTATCTTTGAAAAACTGTGGACATGTTGTAAGGCTGTATGCAGTCTGTCTGTGAATTGGGGGGGGTCATAATCCAAAAACATACATGAAATTTAGCCGATTCCACACTAGCGTATACTATAGATGTTCCTAACAACCTGTCCCTAGTACTGACCCTAACATCAGACCTTCTCCTCTTCTCCAGCCCTATTCTGTCCTTTAAAAACTGTGGATAAAGTGTAATTATGTATACAGTATATGTGTGAATTAGGGCCAATAATCCAAAAACATGCGTGGACATGCATCTTATACTATAGCTGTCCCTAACAACCTGTCCCTATCGGTGACCCTAACATCAGATCCTCTCCTCTTTTCCAACCCTATTCTATCTTTGAAAAACTGTGGATATATTGTAAGGCTATATACAGTCTGTGTGTGAATTAGAGCTAAAAATCCAAAAAATACATGGAATTGGGCCAATTCCATACTATATGTCCCTATCAACTAGTTTATCCTATATCTGTATCTAACAACCTCTCCCTAGTGGTGACCCTAACATCAGACCCCTTCCCCAGCCCTATGCTATCTTTGAAAAACTGTGGATATAGTATAAGACTATATGCAGTCTGTGTGTGAATTGGGGGTCATAATCCAAAAACATGTATGGAATTTAACCAATTCCACATTAGCTTATACTATAGCTGTCCCTAAAACCTGTCCATAGTGCTAACCCTAACATCAGACCCTCTCCTCTTCCCCAGCCCTATTCTATCTTTGATAAACTGTGGATAAAGTATAAGACTGTATGTAGTTTGTGTGTGAATTAGGGCTAATAATCCAAAAACATGCATGGGACATGCATCTTATACTATAGCTGTCCCTAACAACCTGTCCCTAGTGCTGACCCTAACATCAGACCCTCTCCTCTTCCCAAGCCCTATTCTAACCTTGAATAACGGCAAATATAGTGTAAGGCTTTATGCAGTTTGTGTGTGAATTGGGGCTAATAATACAAAAATATAAAGTACATGGAATTGGGCGAATTTGTCCATACATCAATGGATAAAAGGTTCCCTTCATTGTATCTAGAGCAATGTTTCTGTAATGACAATAACGTGGGTGGCAGTCTGAATGCAGAACCAAATTGAATCATACAAGTAACATGCAAAGCGTGTATCAAAAATAAACATAGGATCTTACCATTACATGATGGACGGCAAGATGGAAGGAGAGGGAATGATAAATGACTTGAATCAAGAAGCAAGAAGCTATCTGACCCTGATGACTAGCTTGTCCCTAACAGCCTGTCCCTAATGCTGACCCAACACCAGACCCCTACCCTGGCCCTATTCCATGCTTGCAAAATGACAGATCTAGTGTAAGGCTATATGCAGTCTATGTGTGAATTGAGGCTAAAAATCTGAAAATATACATGGAGTTGAGCCAATTTGTTCTTTTATCCATTGATGTATGGTTCCCTTCATTGTATCTAGAGCAACGTTTCTGTAATGACAATAACGTGGGTGGCAATCTGAATGCAGAACCAAATGAAGTCATGCAAGTAATATGCAAAGAGTGTATCAAAAATAAACATAGGGTCTCGCCATTACACGATGGACAGCAAGATGGATGGAGAGGAATGATAAATGACTTCAATCCAGAAGCAAGAAGCCTTATGACCCTAACAACTAGCTTATCCTATATCTGTCCCTTGCAACGTGTCCCTAGTGCTGACCCTAACACCAGACCCCTCACTCGGCCCTATTCCATTCTTGAAAATGGTGGCTGTAATTTAAGTCTGTATGCAGTCTGTGTGCGATTTGCAACTAATAAGAAATGCATTGTGGGGGAGACAAATCTTTTATTTAAGCAGGGATTGTGGCACCCTCGTAGTAAAAAAACAGAGGCTGTGTACAGTCGGTGTGTGAATTAGGGATAAAGATCCAAAAATATCCATGGAATTGGGCCAATTCCACACTAAATTTCTCTAACAACTAGCTTATCCTATATCTGTCCCTAAAACTTGTCCTAAGTGCTGATCCTAACCTCAGACCCTCCCCTCTTCCCCAGCCCTATTCTATCCTTAATCCAAAAATATACATAGAATTGGGCCAATTCCATACTAGATATCCATAACAACTAGCTTATCCTATTTCTGTCCTTAACAACCTGTTCCTAATGCTGACCCTAACATCAGACCCTCTCCTCTGTCTCAGCCCTATTCTATGTTTGAAAAACTGTGGATATAGTGTAAGGCTGTACGCAGTCTGTGTGTGATTTGTGGGTCCTACTCCAAAAATATGCATGGAATTGGGCCAATTCCACACTAAATTTCCCTAACAATGAGCTTATCCTATTTCTGTCCCTAACAACCTGTCCCTAGTGCTGACCCTAACATCAGACCCTCCCCTCTTCCCCAGCCCTATTCTGTACTTAATCCAAAAATATACCAGGAATTGAGCCAATTCCACACTAAATATTCCTAACAACTAGCTTATACTATATATGTCCCTAACAACCTGTCCCTAGTGGTGACCCTAACATCAGACCCTCTCCTCATCCCCAGCCCTATTCTATCTTTGAAAAACTGTGGACATGTTGTAAGGCTGTATGCAGTCTGTCTGTGAATTGGGGGGTCATAATCCAAAAACATACATGGAATTTAGCCGATTCCACACTAGCGTATACTATAGATATTCCTAACAACCTGTCCCTAGTACTGTCCCTAACATCAGACCCTCTCCTCTTCTCCAGCCCTATTCTGTCCTTTAAAAACTGTGGATAAAGTGCAATTCTGTATGCAGTCTATGTGTGAATTAGGGCTAATAATCCAAAAACATATGTGGGACATGCATCTTATACTATAGCTGTCCCTAACAACCTGTCCCTAGTGGTGACCCTAACATCAGATCCTCTCCTCTTTTCCAACCCTATTCTATCTATGAAAAACTGTGGATATAGTGTAAGGCTATATACAGTCTGTGTGTGAATGAGGGCCAAAAATCCCAAAAAATATATGGAATTGTGCCAATTCCATACTATATGTCCCTAACGACTAGCTTATCCTAGATCTGTCTCTAACAATCTTTCCTTAGGCTAAAAATCCCCAAAAATACGTGGAATTGGGCCAATGCCACACTAAATTTCCCTAACAACGAGCTTATCCTATTTCTGTCCCTAAAAACGTGTCCCTAGTGCTGACCCTAACACCAGACCCCTCACTCGGCCCCATTCCATTCTTGAAAATGGCGGCTGTAATTTAAGGCTGTATGCAGTCTGTGCGTGAATTGGAACTAATAATCCAAAAATATACATGGAATTGGTCCAATTTGTCCTCTACTCCATTGATCTACGGTTCCTTTCATTGTATCTAGAGCAATGTGTCTGTAATGACTATGGGTGACATGAATGGCAATCTGAACATAGAATGAAATTAAGTCATGCAAGTCATATTCAAAGCATGTATCAAAAATAAACATAGAGTCTCGCCATTAGATGACAGACAGCAAGATGGATGGAGAGGGAATGATAAATGACTTCAATCCAGAAGCAAAACACTAACTTTCCCTAACAACCAGCTTTCACCCGTTACTTGCTGGGGGATTCAAGTAGATAATTTCCCCTTTCGTTTCTGAAATAAAACGCTTTGCTGGGACTTTTGACCCTGGATTTTTTGCCCTATTGGACAACTTGCAGGTCGTTAATCTGCTGCAGCTGCCCTAGGAACAGAGCTGTACTTCATAGCGCTGTTCCTAGCGCGGTCTCTGTGGAAATTGGAAAAAAACTCAGGTCCCTGGCACTTAACCCTTTGATTGCCGCAGTCAGTGACCACAGCATAATCAAAGGGCATTCCCCTGCTACTGTGTGGGTGATCAAAGCTCCCAGTGAACTGATGGAACAAGGAACAACTGTACAGTCAGCCCTGGGGACCTAGAGTAGCCCAATAGAGCCTGGGAATATCTATACAGTCAGGGGGACCTAGAGTAGCCCAATAGAGCCTGGGGAATATCTATACAGTCAGCCCTGGGGACCTAGAGTAGCCCAATAGAGCCTGGGGAATATCTATACAGTCAGCCCTGGGGACCTAGAGTAGCTCAATAGAGCCTGGGGAATATCTATACAGTCAGCCCTGGGGACCTAGAGTAGCCCAATAGAGCCTGGGGATATCTATACAGTCAGCCCTGGGGACCTAGAGTAGCCCAATAGAGCCTGGGAATATCTATACAGTCAGTCCTGGGGACCTAGAGTAGCCCAATAGAGTCTGGGAATATCTATACAGTCAGCCCTGGGGACCTAGAGTAGCCCAATAGAGCCTGGGGAATATCTATACAGTCAGCCCTGGGGACCTAGAGTAGCCCAATAGAGTCTGGGAATATCTATACAGTCAGTCCTGGGACCTAGAGTAGCCCAATAGAGCCTGGGAATATCTATACAGTCAGCCCTGGGGACCTAGAGTAGCCCAATAGAGCCTGGGGAATATCTATACAGTCAGTCCTGGGGACCTAGAGTAGCCCAATAGAGCCTGGGGAATATCTATACAGTCAGCCCTGGGGACCTAGAGTAGCCCAATAGAGTCTGGGAATATCTATACAGTCAGTCCTGGGACCTAGAGTAGCCCAATAGAGCCTGGGGAATATCTATACAGTCAGCCCTGGGGACCTAGAGTAGCTCAATAGAGCCTGGGGAATATCTATACAGTCAGCCCTGGGGACCTAGAGTAGCCCAATAGAGCCTGGGGAATATCTATACAGTCAGCCCTGGGACCTAGAGTAGCCCAATAGAGCCTGGGCTGTCTGTGTAACAAGGCTGCAGTCAGGGCACACTGTGTGCTGCCCTGATTGCTGCCTATGTCAGGATGAGTCTAATGTATTAGCATATATGGATATGATAATACATTAATAAGTGTAAAAAACATGTAAAATAGTTATCCCTTTGTGGGATTATAAAAAAAAAAGTAAAAAACATAAAAAAAGCGTAGAAATAAATAAAATAAATAATTAAATATTTAATAAAAAATAATTGTGCCTACAAAACCTACACATATTCGGTCTGCACATGACCATAACAACCTGCAGAAATAACCTAATAAGTTATTTCATGTGAAATCTGAATGGTGTAAAAAATATTTTTTTTGCGTCATTAACTAGGCAAAAACTAAAAAAAATATGCTCGTCGTTAAGTACTTTTCAGGTTTGCGGCTTAAAGGGGTTGTCTCACTCCATTGATTCATCTCACCTCAGTCCTGTTTTCTTGGCTTCACTTTTAATTCAGGGACGTTACTGGCTTCTACTAGGCTGCAGTTGAAGCCAGGTCTGTAGCTATAGCAACCAGTGCTGGCAGCCTATCAGGAGAGATAGAACAGGTCTGTAGCTAAAGCTACCAGTGCTGACAGCCTATCAGGAGAGATGAGCAAGGTCTGTAGCTATTGTAACCAGTGCTGGTAGCCTATCAGGATAGATCAAACAGATCTATAGCTATACCAAACAGTGCTGGCAGCCTATCAGGATATATCAAACAGGTCTGTAGCTATAACAACCAGTGCTGGCAGCCTACCAGGAGAGAGAGAACAGGTCTGTAGCTATAGCATCCAGTGCTGGCAGCCTATCAGGAGAGATCAGCCAGGTCTGTAGCTATAGCAACCAGTGCTGGCAGCCTATCAGGAGAGATCAGCCAGGTCTGTAGCTATAGCGACCAGTGCTGGCAGCCTATCAGGAGAGATCAGCCAGGTCTGTAGCTATAGCGACCAGTGCTGGCAGCCTATCAGGAGGGATTGAACAGGTCTGTAGCTATAGCAACCAGTGCTGGCAGCCTATCAGGAGGGATTGAACAGGTCTGTAGCTATAGCAACCAGTGCTGGCAGCCTATCAGGAGAGATCAGCCAGGTCTGTAGCTATAGCAACCAGTGCTGGCAGCGTATCAGGAGAGATCGGACAGGTCTGTAGCTATAGCAACCAGCACTGGCAGCCTATCAGGAGAGATTAAAGAGGTCTATAGCTAGCAACCAGTGCTGGCAGCCTATCAGGAGAAATCAAACAGGTCTGTAGCTATAGCAACCAGTGCTGGCAGCCTATCAGGAGAGATCAGCCAGGTCTGTAGCTATAGCAACCAGTTCTGGCAGCGTATCAGGAGAGATCGGACAGGTCTGTAGCTATAGCAACCAGCACTGGCAGCCTATCAGGAGAGATTAAAGAGGTCTATAGCTATAGCAACCAGTGCTGGCAGCCTATCAGGAGAGATCAGCCAGGTCTGTAGCTATAGCAACCAGTGCTGGCAGCCTATCAGGAGAGATCGGACAGGTCTGTAACTATAGCAACCAGCACTGGCAGCCTATCAGGAGAGATCAAACAGGTCGGTAGCTATAGCAACCAGCACTGGCAGCCTATCAGGAGAAATCAAACAGGTCTGTAGCTATAGCAATCAGTGCTGGCAGCTTATCAAGAGAGATCAGCCAGGTCTGTAGCTATAGCAACCAGTGCTGGCAGCGTATCAGGAGAGATCAGCCAGGTCTGTAGCTATAGCGACCAGTGCTGGCAGCCTATCAGGAGAGATCGGACAGGTCTGTAGCTATAGCAGCCAGCACTGGCAGCCTATCAGGAGAGATGGAAGAGGTCCGTAGCCATAGCAACCAGTGCTGGCAGCCTATCAGGAGAAATCAAACAGGTCTGTAGCTATAGCGACCTGAGGAGCTGATGCAGCCCATACAAGAGGGGATATCTAGGAATAGATAGGACACTGTTAATGGACACATATTGCAAAGTGACTTGTTTTTGCAAGATCTTTAACATAAAAAGCAGCGATCCCTGTAGTGAGACGCCCCCTTTAAGGGGTTAACTATGAGGTCTGTCATCTCTCTCTAAGTTAGAGGTCTAATGTCTCGATTTTGGGGTCTGAGGTTTGAATTCATTATGTTATGGTCTCTAAATCATCTTTGGGGTCTATCACCTAGGGACAGTTTTTTTTATTTGGCTGTGTTTTTTCCCTTTAAATAAAAGTTTAGGGCGTTTGATGGAATCTAAGGCAAATTCATTGCAAAATCAGCATGGAAAACAAATGTACATTACTAAAGATACATACAAAGTGACAGAAACGTGGACTGTGTGTTCTGTCCAGAATTGGGACAGGCGCTGCTATCTGCAAATCTGGAAGTCCTGAGCCGGTCACATGGGGTTACTTGTTATGACTATAAAGTTGTGCAATGGTTGTATATGCGGCCCCAGCGCGCCGATCTAGGGAACACTACTCTAATATGATTTAATACACAGGTTTTTGGCCCAGATCCTCAGCTCTCTGGTTTCAGTCCTGCAGCGTTGCGCGCTATTGATGTCTTTCCCATAGTGGATATTCCCATTTGCATAATACGGAGCCGGTTATGAATATATTTCGTGTTCCGATGTAGAAGGATCACCATTACCTTTAGCATCTTGGAAACTAAAAGGCCCTTTGAATAGATTCTTAAAAATCTGCTTGCTCAACAATGAATAAGCTGCAAGAGGAGAAGACTTGCAAGGGTCACCATGCTGTCGTATGCAAAAAACCACAGCTGAACATCCTTGGACGTACAAAGTTGGTGCAGGCTAACAGCGGGAAAATATCCAGTTTGTCAATTAAATTCCAATTTTTACAATGAATTTATTTTAAAAAAAATGAAATACAGTTTATAAGAGCATCATGACAAAGTGCTTACGCGTTTCAAACAGCCTCTTGGTCAAGGAACGTGGGTTATCTGAAATGCTTCAGACTATATCTTGAAATAGGAAGGGAAGGTCCAGCTCTTTTGTCGAATTCCAATTTTTATGATAAATTCCTAAAAAAAAGAAATATACAGTCTATAAGAGCACCGTGATAAAGCGCTTACCGGTCAAACGCCTCTTGTCAAGAACGTGGTTTCTGAATGCTTCAGACTATATTTGAATTTCAGGGAAGGTCCAGCTCTTTGTTAAATTCCAATTTTAGATAAATTCCTAAAAAAAAAAAGAATATACAGTCTATAAGAGCAAGTGATAAAGCGCTTACGCGTTCAAACAGCTATGGTCAAGGACGAGGTTTCAAATGCTCAGACTAATTTGAAATATTAAGGGAAGGTCCAGCTCTTTTGTCGAATTCCAATTTTTATGATAAATTCCTAAAAAAAAGAAATATACAGTCTATAAGAGCACCGTGATAAAGCGCTTACGCGGTTCAAACAGCCTCTTGGTCAAGGAACGTAGGTTGTCTGAAATGCTTCAGACTATATCTTGAAATATTAAGGGAAGGTCCAGCTCTTTTGTCGAATTCCAATTTTTATGATAAATTCCTAAAAATAAAAGAAATATACAGTCTATGAGAGCACTGTGATAAAGCACTTACGTGACCATAGGTTGTCTGAAATGCTTCAGACTATATCTTGAAATATTCAGGGAAGGTCCAGTTTTTTTGTAAATTCCAATTTTGATTCTAAATTCTTAAACAACGAAATATAGTCTATAGGAGCACCATGAAAAAATGCTTACGCGTTTCAGACAGCCTCATTATCAAGGACCCTAGGTTGTCTGAAATTCTTTAAACTACATCTTGAAATATTCAGGGAAGGTCCAGCTTTTCAATAAAATTCCAATTTTTATGATAAATGCATTAAAAAAAATGAAATACACAGTCTATAAGAGCACCATGATAAAGCGCTTGCGCTTGCCTAATGGTCAAGGATCCTAATTTGTCTAAAATGCAGAAACTAAGTATTCAATCTATAAATGCACCATGATAAAGTGCTTCTGTCTGTCAGTCTTGTCTGAAATGAGTAAGACTATATTTTAAAATATTCAGGGAACGCTGAAGCTCTTCTCTAAAATTCCAGTCTTTATTTTAAATTTATTCAAAACTGACATAGACAATCTGGGAGTTCACCATAAAAAGTGCTTTCACATTTTCAAACAGTCTACTGTCCTTGATCAATAGGTTTTCTGAAACGTATAAGCGCTTTCACAGCTGAACATCCTCTGAAGTGTATAGACGCTGCAGTCAAATAGCATGAAAAAATCTTGATATATGTATTCAGAGAAGGTCCAGCTCTTCCTTAAAATTCCAATTTTCATTCTAATTTCATTACACATTTATGTTTCCAGTTCTTGAATTCACTACAAAAAGTGCTTACGCATTTCAGACAGCCTACTGTCCTTGTTCACTAGATTGTCTGAAACGTGTAAGCACTTTTAGGCCCCGTTCACACGGCTTATTCACGCCGGATTTGCAAGCAGGATTGCGCCTGCAATTCCGGCTTGAATAAGGGGCGGGGGCGCGGCCCGCCGGCCCCATAGACTTCCATTATCCACGGCGCGTATTGCGCCTGGATAATGTTCATGTCATTTTCTCCCCGTCCGGCGGATTCGCCGAGCGGGAAGGAGCGACGGAATCCACTGTTCTCTATGAGAGCAGTGGATTACCGTAATGACTCCGACGGATTGGCGCCGTACTGCAGCGCAAATCCGGCGCGGAGTACGGTGCCAATCCGCGGCGAAATAAGCCGTGTGAACACGGCCTTACACTTACTAGGTTGTTGCTTTTTGTTCATAAATCCTGATCCAAATTATATAAACTTATAACTTATAACAGAGCTCAGCTTCTCTCTATCTTATCCTGCTCTCAGATAGGGCAGCAGAAACCCCCTGACCGGTTCTCATACATAGTTTTGTGCATCAGCTACTTTCTATCTTTCCATAGAGCCGTGACAGATTAATATCATAAGATGTTAAGAACTTTTCCCCTCTGAGGGAGCATAGAAGGGTCCCATGGATGTCACTAATTTTCTGTTAAGGTGTCTATAGAGAGTAAATTCAGTGCACAAAATGACCCCTCCTTTGGGTATGAGGGATTGGGCAAACTTGAGCTGCACCTCCACTAACACAGGAGCAACACATGGGCCACCAACATGTTACATTTGAGCTGTAAACTAACTTTTTTTTAAATCAGCCAATGATATAAGATCCGATGAAGTCATTTTTATATAATATTTTACTTTTTGTCTTGTTTTATAGCATGCCGTCCGGGATTTTTCAAGTCTTCCCCCCAGAGTCAGACCTGCAGTAAGTGCCCACCTCACAGCTACGCCCACGAGGAAGCCTCGACGTCTTGTGTCTGTGAAGAGCGCTATTATAGGAGAGAGTCCGACCCGCATACGATGGCTTGTACAAGTAAGTACTCCTCCCTTACTCTTGTGTATGGACTGTTGGTGGAAACCAGGCAACATCTCGAATTGTTACATTTTAGAACCCTATGAATCCAATGTAACAAATCTGTCCTTGTTCGGTTCGAAACTGGTTCAACCTAAATTGTAAAAAAAAAAATTGGGGTTCGAAATGTCCCAAACCTGATTTTTTTTTTTACTCTGGACAGGTGGTGGCACAGCTCTGACTGCCCTATCCAGGCCTCTTGCCCCCCATTAAGGCCCTTTGATAGCTCTTTGACGATAACCCTAATTCAGAAGTGTCTCTTCAGGAGTTGAACACCCCTGCTTTAACCGTAACCCTAACCATGATAGTAATCCTAACCTTAAGTTGAGGATAGAGTTTTTAAGACTTTTTAGGGTTAACTTAACTCTCCACAGTGTTTCTTGGTCATCCAGACATCCAGAGGTCACTTCTGCGTGGACATTACTTTTGGCCTAATGTGCTGTGGGACCAGAAGTAACATTGGAATGGAAGTGACATTGGAGTGATGGCGCCTCTGGACCAGGAAGCACCACAGAGAAATATGTTCACCCTAAAGAGGCCTAAAAACTCTAATGCAATATAGAGTTAGAGTTACAGCTAGAGACAAAATTTTGGCAATTTATGCAAAAATTAAATTTGCCCAAATCCAATGGAAGTGCATTGCTACATTTTAGAATTCTATGAATACAATGTAACAAGTCTGTCCCTGTTTAGTTTGACACTGATTTGACCAAAAACATTGGGGCTCGGGACATCCCAAACCTGAATTTTTTTACTCTAGAGAGGCGGAGGCAGGGATCTGATAGCATTACCCAGGCCTCTAGCCCCCAACTTAGGCCCTTCAATTGCTCTTTGAGGGCAACCATAATGCTGAATTGTCCTTTGGTGAAACTAACCATAACAGTAATCCTAACCATAAGTTGAGGATAGAGTTTTTAAGCCTTTTTTAGGGTTAACCTACCTCTCCACTGTGTTTCTTGGTCTTCTAGCGCCGTTGCTCGGATCACTTCTGCGCAGACATTACTTTTGAGCTAATGTGCTTGTGAGACCAGAAGTAACATTGGAATGGAAGTGATGTTGGAGTGATGGCGCCTCTGGATCCGTAAGCACCGCAGAGAGGTATGTTCACCCTAAAGAGGCCTAAAAACCCTAACCCCAACTTAGGGTTACAGCTAGAGACAATATTTTGGCAATTTATGCCAGAATTCAACTTGTCTAAACCCATTGGAAGTCCGTTGATACATTTTAGAAGTCTATGAATACCATGTAACAAACCTGTCCTTGTTCAGTTTGACACTGGTTTGACCAAAAACATTGACTCTCATGACGTCCGAAACCTGAATTTTTTTACTCTGGACAGGCATAGGCAGGGCTTGAACAGCCTTACCCAGGCCTCTAACCCCCATTAAGGCCCTTCAAAGGCACTTTGACGGCAACTATAATACTGAATTATCCTTTGGTGAAACTAACTAACCATAACAGTAATTCTGACCCTAAGTTGAGGCTAGAGTTTATTAGCCTTTTTATGGTTAACTTACCTCTCCACAGTGCTTCTTGATCAGCCGGCGCCATTGCTCAGATGTTACTTCTCCGCGGACATTACTTTTGGCCTATTGTGCTGTGGGACCAGAGGTAACATTGGAATGGAAGTGACATTGGAGTGATGGTGCCACTGGATCCATAAGCATCGCAGAGAGGTATGTTCACCCTAAAGAGGCCTAAAAACCCTAACCCCAACTTAGGATTAGGGTTACAGCTAGAGACAATATATATATTTTTTTTTTCATATTTCAACAAGATTTATTGAGAAAATAATGATACAAACAATATCAAAATAGAATAATTACACTTATAAATGCAATTGTCATTCAGGAGGAGGAAAAATTAACAGTAAAATAGACATACGGCAGACATAACAGCAATTAACAGGAACTACTGCATATACATTGAAAAAGAATCCACTCGGTGCAACAGGTAAATGCTTGAAAACAAATAGTCAATCTAATAAACAATCAAATGAAGAAGAGTCTAGTCAACAGCCTATGTATTAAAAAAAAGGGGCTTGGAGGGCCCAACCTGAGTAATTAGGTCAGAACAGAGAGTGAGCCTGTTTCGGCCGTATAATGAACCAACAATAGAGACAATATTTTGGCAATTTTTGCCAGAATTCAATTTGTCCAACCCAATGGAAGTGCATTGTTTCATTTTAGAATTCTGTGAATACAATGTAACAGACCTGTCCTTGTTCAGTTTGATACTGGTTTGACCAAAAACATTGGAGCTGGGGATCTCCATAACCTGAAATTTTTAACTATGGACTGTCAGCGGCAGAGCTCTGACAGCCCGACCCAGGCCTCTCGCCCCCTTTTAGGGCCCTTTAATTGCCTTTAGAGGGCAACCATAATTCTGAAGTGTCGCTTGGTGAAAATGAGTTGCACCTAACTAATTCTTTCCCTAAGTTGAGGTTAGAGTTTTTAAGGCTTTTTAGGTTATGTTACCTCTTCACTGCACTTCTTAGTCATCCTGTATCATTGTGGGATTCACTGGATTTAGACTATAAAACCTAACTTTTAATAAATATGCAAATAAAAGGAGTCAAATATACTCCAAAATACACACAGCCAAACAATTGAAGATACTATCCCTAGATACTGACCCTAAAAGGGAAGCTACCTATTACAATTGTGGGGTGTTCGTCCCAATAAGGACGATCCCACCTGGAACCTAAAGGGAAATATATCCCTAATTAGACCCTATACACAGGAAAAATATATCATATCTAGATTGCCTGTGCAATGAATACATAAGGAAAATAATACAAGAAAAACCCCTAAATCCACCATAGGACAGATAAGGCTATCATATAGATCACCAAGCCCTATACACAGGAAAAATATATCATATCTAGATTGCCTGTGCAATGAATACATAAGGAAAATAATACAAGAAAAACCCCTAAATCCACCATAGGACAGATAAGGCTATCATATAGATCACCAAGCCCAACGTGTTTCATACCCCAATATGTGGGGACTCATCAGGGGCAGAGACTAATAAGTGTTAGCCTTAAATACAACATACCATATAATATAGGGGCTGCAAGAGATAATAAAACGGTAGCCAAATAGTAAGTACGGTGCTTACCCAAAAAGATATCCACTTGTAATACGCGGTCGACCAGATAGTAAAACTTTCCTCACTCACCAAGTCCAATAAAGCGTCAAATCCACACTACACCATAGGTCATTGCTTACTTACAGTAACGTTGAGAACTGTCCCAGGACATCATTATAGTGTAAGAATTCGCCCTAGGGAAGTCTCAGAACAGCAATGCCGCATCAAGTGAGATATATACTAATTGCTTGGACGCCTACAGAGCCCCGGTTAGTAGAGCCACCTGTAGTAAGATGCGGAGTGCCGCATCAGAGCGTGCGTCTCCCTTCACTCAGATCGCGCGCCTCTGTTGTTTAGCGTCATCCTGTATCATTGTTCAGATGTCACTTCTATATCGACATTACTTTCGGCCTAATGTGCTGTGGGACCAGGAGTAACATTATGATGGATTTGAGGTTTGAGTGATGGCGCCACTGGACCAGGAAACACCGTAGAGAGGTAGGTTAAACCTAAAGAGGCCTAAAAACCCTAACCCCCAACTCAAGGTTAGGGTTACAGCTAGAGACAATGTTTTGGCAATTTATGCCATAATTCAATTTGTCCAACACAAATTCAAGTGCATTGCTACATTTTGGAAGCCTATGAATACAATGTAACAAACCTGTCCCGGTTTGGTTCAACACTGGTTCAACCAAAATTGGGGTCCATGTCCCAAATCTGATTTTTATCTATCCAAAGCCCTAACCCACATCTGTCAAACTTTAAGCCTAGTCTGGTCCATCAAGGACTTAGACACAGCGAGCATATGCTGAAGGACTAGCTCACTATGTTCCCGGAGGATATTACAAGCATTGAATGGGTGTACACCGCTAGAGTCAGCAACTGACAGGCGGTAGCAGAGCTCTGACAGCCCTACGTACGCTCTTGAGCCACCCTCTTTGACCCTTTCAATGGGCCTTTGAGGGTAACCATAATGCTAATGTGGCCCTTGGTGAAAATCAGTTGAAAACCCCAGCTCTAACCAAGATACTAACCATAACAGTAACCCTAATCCTATATTGGGGTTCAGGTTTTTAAGCTTCTTGGTCAACTGGCGCCATTGCTCAGATGCCACTTCTGGCCTAACGTGCTGTGGGAGTGGAAGAAGGGACATCTTAGTGATTGGTCACACCAGGCAGTTGCCAAGGGGCCCTACAAGCTTTGGGTCCACAATGGTCAGAGGTATGTCCAAGGAAACAGGGCACATACTCTTCTTGATCCTTGGGTTGGCGCTCCTTATTTAACTGTTTTTTATGTTCTCAAGATGTACAAACAGATAAAAACTATGGCAGAGCAGGGAGCTATTGGCTCCCTACCCCGCTACGTAAGGTTACTTTAGACATGTGGTCTACAAGATGTCATAGAAGATTCTGATGCCTCATCCAGGGGATCATGCTAGGGAACAAGGAGATGGGTGGTCAGAGGTGTGGTCTGATTTGATGTAATGTTTGGGCGGGGTAAGAGGCTTGACCTGTTATAAGGTCAAGGGCTTGGGTAGGGCCCAGTACATTGCTTCGCCCAGAATTATGTAAAGATGGCCCAGTTAGAGTGGAAATGATGTTGAAGTGATGAAGACACTGGTCTCGGGAGGTAAGGTAGCCCTAAAAGGACCTACAAAAATTAGGTTAGAAACAACTTTTTGCCAATTTCTGCCAAAATTCAAATTTGTCCAACTCAAAATGGAAGAGCTCGAATTTGGGTCGAATTTGACTTTGACACGAATCTCAAGCTCTACCAACGCCTGAGACCAAAAATCAGAATTTGTTAGAATGTTCTGGAGAAACTTGGCATCGGCGCTCGCGCGTTTCAGTAAAGTGGTCACCTCTGTATTTACGCCGGCTCTTCTTTTGCCAATTCTGTAATGATTTATTGATTTTATTTTTTTCCATTTGTCACTTAGTTGAAGCTGAATTTACAGCGGCTTTGTCCACTTTACTCTCGAAATTAGAAGGCATCACTTTCTGAACATTTAAAAAAAATCTATGTAGAAATTGTTGGTTCTTTGCGGCAATGCGTACTTTGCAATAATTTTTAACACATTTCACTCCGCATGGTCATAATATTATGGCTCTTTGTTTTTTTTTTTCCTCTTTGCCTTCTGAGAGCCATAACTTTTTTATTTTTCCATCTACATAGACATATCAGGGCTTGTTTTATTGTGGAACAAGATGTTCTTTCTAATGTTGTCATTGATAGTAACATAGAATATACTGGGAAACTGAAAAAAAATTTAAATGTGGTAAAATGTGAAAAAAACATGCTTGCGCCTTTTTTGCAGGGTTTGGATTTTACAGCGTTCAATCTTTGGTATAAATGATGAGTTATCTCTGTTCTGCAGGTCGCTACAATTCCGGTGATACCAAATATGTAGGGCTTTTGTTATGCTTTAGTACTTTTGTACAGGGTTTTCTCACCACGTTGTTTCACAGAGCCAAAATCAGCTTCAGATCCATGCTTCATGTCTCTTCCAGCTCAGGCTGTGGGTGATATAGCAGTGTTTGGCATATTAACTCTGTATTCCCAGCTCTTCTAATTGCTCTGACATGAGAGCAGAAGATCTTATCAATAGTGAAGAAGCTTCGATTAAAGGGCATCCTGCCCCTTTTCCCGGTCAAGCTGCAGGGGGCATAGCAGTGATTAGCATATGACCCCATTTTCACAGCGGGTTCTAATTGAAACTACATGAGAGCAGGAAATGTTTACCCCAAAGAGAGGGGCTTCAGAAAAAAAGTATTTCCATTTAAAGCTCTTCTAATTGCATGCCCAATTTGGGGAGGAATTTTATCTAAAAGGAGCGGGGTTTCAAAATTCAAATTAGCTCCAAAATTCACAGCTGTTCAATTGCATGACACGAGAGGGGAGATTTTAAACAATAAGGGGAGGGGTTTCCAGAGGTTTCAAAGTAGTTTCCATGCCCAAGTTTTCTAATTGCCTGAAAAGGAGGCAGGAGATTTTTTAAAATATAAAAGCAAGAGTTCAGAGTAAAAGTAGCCCCCAAATTTTAACGCTCTTCAAAATTTTAAACGGGACAACCAAAAAGAGCAGGAATGTTATTTATAGATAAAAGATTTTTTCAAAATCAAAGTAAACAATAAAAAGTTTTTTCCTCCCCTTTTTGGTTTTTTTAGGATAACACAAAATTGTTCTTCAATCTGCCGACCCCTGTTGGGGCCCCAGTTTATCGATAAGACAAAGTGAAAGAAAGGAAGGGGAGAACAGAACGGAAAACCGGGGACAAACCATTGTGCACTTCAGAGAAAAAAAATTCTCTTTATCAACTCAACAAATTAAAAAAACAAAAAAAAGTATTTGGAAAAAGTCTTCTTTTATTTTTTCCCTAAAGGGTTAAAAGCTAACTTTGTATAAAACAACCCCCGTGGGGCAGCCAATTTTTGTTCTTCAGTATGGACCTAAATGGGGGCCTTTTTTTTTTTCCCCGGTTAAGTGTAGTTTTTTTTTGTTTCCCATTTTGGGATAAAGGCAACTTTTTTGATCATTTTTTTGAGGTCGTGAAATTACCAAAAAAAAGGAACAATTTTGGCGTTTGGAATATTTTTTTCTTTTCCCTTTGGTGCAGAATATGGGATGAGGGATTTTAAATATTTTAATGGATTTTTTAGGGGACACGGCGATACCAATTTATGTGAAATTTTTTTTTTATTTTTTGATGTGGTGTTTTGAATTTTAATTTTTTTATATTTTTTTTAAAAACAATTTTTTTTTTCACTTATAAGCCGACCCCTTAAAATACTTAAACCACTAGGTGGCTCAATTCATTTGTAACCCCCTTTAAATTTATTTACTAATGCAGGAGGGTGTACCAACTTTGGCAGGTTTAACATTCCCGCCAGACCCAGGAAGTAATAAAAATTTGCAAAATTGGCACCCAGGGGAAAGCTTTCATTAGGCTTCCCCCCGGGGCCCAGGGGGGCCAAACCCCTTCAAATGGCCAAAAAAGGGTGCAGGGTTTGAAGGGTCAAATTTTCAAATTTGTGGGTTTTATAAAAAGGGGGCCCTCAAAGGGGGAAAACTGTTTTTTAAACCGGGAAACCCGGCGGGGGTAAAAAACCCAAATCCCCCCCCTCCGATTTGTTGGTTAGCTTTTTTTTCTTTTGTACATAATTCCCCAAAAATTCAGCTTGGAAGAAATTTTTAACCAGGGTTTTAAAACCTTTTTTTTAAAAAAATTTTTCCTTTTTAAAATTTAAATTCCTTGTTTTTTTTTTAAGGGGCTAATTTTTTCCCGGCCCCAGTTCCCCCGGCCCCCCGGGAGGAAATTTTTTTCCGGAAAGGGGGGCAAAACCCAAAAAAAAAGGTTTGGTTTTTAAACCAAAATGTTTCCCCCAAGAGGGGTTTTCTTTTCCTTCCACTTTAAAATAAACCCGGGGAGGGGGAAAAAAAACAAAATGTAAAAAAAATTAATTTTTAATTTTTCCCAATTAAAAATTTTAAGGGGAAAAGGAAAAAAAAAAAAGAAGGGGAATGGGGGGGAAAAAAAAAAAATAATAATAATGGGGTAATTAAATAATAAAAAATAAAAAAAACACACAAAAAAAAAATTTTGGGTTTTAAAACAGTACAAACACCCTAAACAAAAAATTTTAAAGGGTCCCCCCCTAAAAGGCCCAAAAAAAACTTTATACACTTCCGTAGCGGAAATGTGATGCAATGACAAAACTTATCTTAGTTCTACTTTTGTGGTTGAAATAAATAAATAAATGAAATATTAAAAAAAAAAACCCTTTTTTTTTCATTCCCCTCTTATCAAGGGGAAAAATAATAAAATTTGAAAATGACATAAGATCAGTAGAATCACCAAGGTGGGAAAAACCCCTTTTTTAGGTTAAAATTTAAAATTTAAAAAAGGGGTTGGAAAAAAACCCAATCAGTTTTTTCTTTTTAATTTTTACTAATTTTTCTCATTAAAAGAAAAAAAAAAAAAAAAACAAAAAAAATTAAAGTCTAAGATATCACAAAAAAAAGCAAAATGATTAGAAAAAATAAAAAAGTTTTGACAAAGCGCTTTTACTTTTCAAATGTAAACATCCCACTCAAAGTAAAAAAAAAAAAGGTAAAAAACAATCCACTTTACTTTTTTTTTTTTAAATTTTTCCCCCGGGTTTTTTTTAAAAAAAATAAACAAAAAATATATACCGTATATCGCCAAATAAGCTAGTATTTTTAACTTTTTTGGGAGAAAGTTTTAAAATGGGTTTAAAAAACCCTTTTTTGTAGTCAGACAAAAGAAAATTCATTTAAAAAAGTAGGAAACAACCCAGTTTGTTTTTAAATTTTTTCCCCAAAAAAAATTTTAAAAAAACCCTAGAAAAAAAAATTTACTTTAGAAATAAACCCCAAACCCTTTTTACAAAAAAAACACGGAAAAAAAACGAGTAGAATAACCGAATGAAAGAAATTTTTTATATGTTCAACCAAAAAAAATTTTTTTAAAAAAAATTTGGTTGAAAAAAAAACCGGGTTTATTCTTTTCTCACTCTATTTCTCCATATTTTTAAAAAAATAAAAAATAATAAAATAATATGAAAAATTACATAAAAATAAAGCCTAACCTTCAATGGAAAAAAAGAGGGAAAAAAAACGATTAGAATGGGCCCGGGAGTGCGGGAAAATGGGTTTAAAAAGCGGGATTTCCTCAGACAAAGGAAAAATAAAAACCAAAAAAAAAGAAAAAAAAACCCATTTTTTTGTTTTTTTTTTTTTTTCCTTTTTTCCAAAATTTTTGGGAAGAAAACAGAAAAAAATTTGGAAAAAAAGCGAGAAAATTATAGAATTTAAAAGGTGCAAGAAATCATTATAGTGTTCAAACCTACGAATATTCACACAAAAGAAAATACATTTTAAAAAATGTGAAAAAACAAACCCGGGTTTTTTGTTTTTTACTTGATTCTCCTTTTTTTAAAAAAAAAAAAAAATTTTTTTTAAAAAAAAAATAAAACTAAATTGTCGCCTTTCACGGAAAAAAGACGAAAAAATTAGTAGACTAGCCGAATGCAAGAAAGTTTTATTTGCTTCCCAAAACCCGCATTTCACTCGACCAAAAGGGAAAAAAAAAAAAAGTGTTTTAAAAAAAAACAATTTTTTAATATATTGCCCCTTTTTTTAAAAAAAAAAAAATAAAAAATTTCATAATTAAAAAACCTAAGCTATCACGGAAATAAAGGGGGGGAAAATACTTTGTAGAATAAAAATTTGGTTTCCAAAAGCGTTTTTTAGTGTTCAAAACCCCGGGGTATTAGGGAAAAAAAGCCCGGTTTATTCCTTTTTTTTTTTTTTTTTCTCATATTTAAAAGGGGTTTTTTCTCAAACAGGGGTCGGGTGCTTTTTTTTGTTAAGATCTTCCAAAAACAAATCATCTGCAAAATGTGTCCATTAACATGTCCCCACCCATTCCCCAGATATCCCCTTTTTGTATGGGGTGCATCAGTTCCCCAGGTCGCTATGCTACGACCTTTTTTTTGATCTCATGATAGGCTGCCGAGGGGGTCGGTTCCCCCTTCCCCGTTTGGTACCCGCTGGTTTAAAAACCTTTTTTTTTCTCGGGGGTGCCCCAAAAGGTGGGTATAGCCTTAAAAGACCTGTTCCATTTTTTCTAAAAGGTGCCAGCACTGGGCATTTAGCTACAGACCCCGTTTAATTTTTCCGATAGGGGGGCCACATTTTGGGCCTTTGCTTCAGACCTGTTTTTTATCCCCTCCCGATAGGGTGCAGCTTGGCGATTTTTAGCTTTAAAACCCGTTTTTTCTCTCCCCCTGAAGGCGCCAGCACTGGTGCTAAGTAAGACCTTTTTTTTGATCTAAATTCTATCGGCCTTTTTTCAGGGGCCCCTTGATCGCTTTTAGCTAACACCCGGCTTCTACTGCAGTAGTTAAAAAGCCAGTAAACCCCTGAATCCCCAAAAAGCAAACCAAAGGGAAACAGGATGAGGGAGATGAATCAATGTAATGGGGACAACCCCCTTTAAAAAATAAAAATTTAAAAAAAAAACATTTAAAAAAGGGAAGGTTTAGGCCCCTTTTTCGAAAAAAAAGAAAAAAAACATCTAGAATAAACCCAGTGGGGAGAAAAGGGGGTTATAGTGGTTTTCCCCTTGAATGTGTAAATTTTGGAACCCCGGCTAATGTCCCCCGGGGCCGGGGGCGGAAAACCGATTTTAAAAGAGAAAGTGGGGGCCTTTGGCCTGTGGGTTTTCCCTTTTTTCTCCTCGGTTTCTTTTGCCCGGGGAAGGCCGACTCTTCCGCGAAGCAAAGGTTCTGGTTTCTTATGGTTTTGTGGCATTTGGGTTGAGAAAATTTTTCCTGTGGAAGAAATGAGACTTGAAATGGGGGTCATAAAAGTGGGTTTGGGGAATAAAGTTTCTTTATAGTTTTTAAATAAAAGGGGGAAAACACAGACACAATTTACAACTAATTAGCTCCCAGATTCTGTAGAATCCGCTGCCGCCGATTTACCCCGGGAGGCACTGACGACTTCTCGCCGGGGACACCCCCCTAACGTTCCTCTCCCCGGTGCAGGGACAGTGAGGCCGGGCTCCCATGGCTGATTTTTCTGCACCTCTTGACTTGCAAGACTCAATTTCTTTTTTTTCGTGCCGATGCGGCAAAATGCGAAAAAAATAAATAAAAAAAAAGAAAAATATCCGGGAAAGGGAAAAGGTGAAAAAATTTAAAAGGGAAAGGATGGGGAAAAAGATCAATTTTTTTCAAACCCAGGGGGGTGCTATTTGTTTGTGTGTGAAACGCGTCGAGTTTTATTATTTTATTAAATAAATTTGTTCCTTCCTTTCTTTCCTTTTATATTTCTTTATTTTTTCCCTTTTCCCTCTGCCCACCCCCCATTTCCCCCTTTTTCTCCATCTTCCCTTTCCCTGCTTCCCCCCCTTCTACTAGTCTTACCCCTTTCCCCTTTTCCTTTTCCTCTGTCCTTCATTTCCTTACTCTGTCTCTCTCTTCCCACCTTCTTCCTTTCCTTCTACCTTCCTCTCTCTCTTTCTTCCATTCTCCCTTCCTCCCTCCCTTTTTCCCCCTACCCATTTTCCTTTCCCTTTTTTCTTTTTTCCTTTCCTTTTTCCCTGTCTTTCTCTGTGCCTCCCTTGCTTCCCACATCATTCTTACATTTCACTCTTCCTTCCCGTCTTCTTTCTTTACTTATCCCTTTCTTGCTTCCTTTCCTCCTTCTTTTCTTCATCGCTTCTTTACTTCCTTGCTTACTTTCTTCCTTTCCTCTATCCTTCTTCCTCTTCCCTCTCTTTCTTCATCCTTACTTGCTTCCATCATTGCTTCCATGCTTCTTTTTCCTCCATCCTTCCTCCATGTCCTCCCTTTTCTTCTTCCCATGATACCTCTCTCCACCCCTCCCTCCCTTCCTTCTTTTCTTCCTTCTTTCTTTCTTTTTTTCTATCTATCTTTCCTTCCTTCTTTCCTGCCCCTTTTCCTTTCCCTTTCCCCCCCCTCCCCTCCCCCCCTCCCTTCCTCCCTCTCTTCCCTCACTCCCTCCCTTCCTTCCTTCTCTCTCCCTCGCTCCCTTCCTTCCTTCCTTCTTACAGCTAATTAAGGCATAATCTTTGACTGAGCTATAACGAGTGCTACTTGTTACTTTTCTGCTTCTTGTGGGTTACGTTTTCCTTCCTGTTTTTGTTGTTACAGTTACGCTTGTTACCGTTGTGTTTTATTAACATCTATCTAACCCTGTGCATTTCTTTTCCTATTCTCAGAACCGCCGTCGGCTCCGCGCAATGCAATCTCCAACATCAATGAGACGAGCGTCTTCTTGGAATGGATGTTTCCGGCCGACACCGGAGGACGCAAAGACGTCTACTATAACATCGTCTGCAAGAAGTGTCCTTCCCTTCCGGAGTGTCGAGAGTGTGGGTCCAGTCCGTTACATCCCCAGCAGGCGGCCCAAGACATCTGTGTTTGGGCATAGACCTTCAGGCCCATACGAACTACACCTTCGAGATTGAGGCAGAGAATGGGGTGTCTGAGCTGAGCCCGGGATCCAGGCAGTACGTCCCCGTCAATGTCACCACCAACCAGGCTGGTGAGTTGGATTTACAAAACTGTACGTGAAAAAAAGGTTACGATCTTTATTCTTCTATAATAACTGACTTTGGGGACTATATATTCTGCACTGAAGCATAATTGACACTTGTAGCATTGCATGGAGGGGCAATAAGATGGCTTGACTGTCGCTTCATACAAACTCCTCAATGATGTGATGTTAGGGTGGTGTGACGATAGATCTACAGATAAGTGATAGCGTGGTGGGGTGGTATGAACATGACAGGCTGGTTGGGGGTGGTGTGGCCCATAGATTATAATTTAAAAGATGGGTGTTTGGGGGGGGTGAACATATTTTTGGGTAAAGTGTTGGGTGGTTGTGGTGGTGTGGCCATAGATCTATAATTAAATGATAGGGTGGTCGGGGTGGTGTGAACATGTATCTTTGAATAAGCGAAGTGGTTGGGGGTGGTATGGTCATGGATCTATAATTAAATGATAGGGTGGTTGGGGGCAAACGTGGGCTATCGATAAAAATAGGGTGGTTTGGGGGGTGTGACAGGTTTATGGTTAAGTGATAGAGTGGTGTGGCTGGTGGCCATGGATCTATAATTAAATGATAGGGTGGTTGGGGTGGTGTGACCATGCATCTATGGATAAGTGATAGCGTGGTGGGGTGGTATGAACATGACAGACTGGTTGGGGGTGGTGTGGCCATAGATCTATAATTATATGTATATGAGTGGCAACTTATTAACCAAATGCAATTTATTATATCAAAACAGTAGCACCACGGCTTATGATAAGAACAGGCAAAGTTACTTGCTCTTAGTAGTAGAGCACTCAGTGATCCGACAGTCCATATTTATAGAAAAAAGTCACTTATGCAGCCGCATAGTGGAGCGTCTCCTCTCGTGTCCAGAAGTACGCAATGGAGTGTCCAGCTGGACAGGGGGGGCAGTGAGCACAGGCACGCAACGTTTCGAGAGGCACCTCCTCTCTTTCTCAAGCGCTTGCGCCTGCGCTCACTGCCCGCCTGTCCAGCTGGACACTCCACGAGAGGAGACGCTCCACTATGCGGCTGCATAAGTGACTTTTTTCCATAAATATGGACTGTCGGATCACCGAGTGCTCTACTACTAAGCGCAAGTAACTTTGCCTGTTCTTATCATAAGCTGTGGTGCTACTGTTTTGATATAATAAATTGCATTTGGTTAATAAGTTGCCACTCAGTGTATACATATGGTTTTCAATGGAGGGAGTTGCAGATCTCCTTACTGAGTGACGGGTTTAACCGACAATAACAATATAGCTACCAGTATATACCATAGATCTATAATTAAATGATAGGATGGTTGGGGTGGTGTGACCATGGATGTATGGATAAGTCATAGGGTGGTTGGGCTCGTATGATCATGGATCCATGGTTAAATGATAGTGGGATAGTGTGACCATGGATCTATGTATAAGGGATATGGTGGTTGTGGCGGTGTGGCCATAGATCTATAATTAAATTATAGGATGATTGGGGTGGTGTGACCATGGATGTATGGATAAGTGATATGGTGGTTGGGGTGGTTTGACCATAGATCTATTGATAAGTGATAGGGTGGTTGGGGTGACAAGACCGTGGATCTATCGATAAATATAGGGTGGTTGGGGTGGTGTGATCATGGATCTATGATTAAGTGATCGGAGGGTTGGGGTAGTGTGACCATGGATCTAGGGATAAGTGATAGAGTGGTTGGGGTGGTTTGACCATAGATCTATTGATAAGTGATAGGATGGTTGTGGTGGTGTGACCATGGATCTATGGATAAGTGATAGGGTGCTTGGGGTGGTGTGACCATAGATGTATGGATACATGATAGAGCAGATGGAGTAATGTGGATCTATCGATAAGAGAGTGGTTGGGGTGGTGTGACCATGGATCTATGGATAAATTATAAAGTTGTTGGGATGGTGTTATCATGGATTTATGGCTAAGTGATAGGTGGTGTGACCATGGATGTATGGATAAGTCATAGGGTGGTTGGGCTGGTATGATCATGGATCTATGGTTAAATGATAGGCTGTTTGGGATAGTGTGACCATGGATCTATGGATAAGTCATAGGGTGGTTGGGATGGTGTGATCATGGATATATGGTTAAGTGATAGAGTGGTGTGGCTGGTGGCCATGGATCTATAATTAAATGATAGGGTAGTTGGGGTGGTGTGACCATGCATCTATGGATAAGTGATAGGGTGGTTGGGGTGGTGTGACGATGGATGTATGGATACATGATAGAGCAGGTGGGGCAATGTGGATCTATCGATAAGAGAGTGGTTGGGGTGGTGTGATCATGGCTGTATGGTTAAGTGATTGGTGGTGTGACCATGGATCTATGGATAAGTGATAGGGTGCTTGGAGTGGTGTGACCATAGATGTATGGATACATGATAGAGCAGGTGGGGCAATGTGGATCTATCGATAAGAGAGTGGTTGGGGTGGTGTGACCATGGATCTATGGATAAATTATAAAGTTGTTGGGATGGTGTTATCATGGATTTATGGCTAAGTGATAGGTGGTGTGACCATGGATGTATGGATAAGTCATAGGGTGGTTGGGCTGGTATGATCATGGATCTATGGTTAAATGATAGGCTGTTTGGGATAGTGTGACCATGGATCTATGTATAAGTGATATGGTGGTTAAGATGGTGTGATCATGGATTTATGGCTAAGTGATGGGGTGATTGGGCTGATGTGACCATGGATCTATCAATAAGTCATAGTGTGGTTGGGGTGGTGTCATCATGGATTCCCACTTTCTGTTGAAGTTGTAGACGGTTCTACAGTTTCAGTCTCCCACTTCCTGTTCAGGCTGTGGGCGGCTCTACAGCTTCAGGCTCCCACTTCTTGTTCAAGCTGTGGGCGGTTCTACAGCTTCAGGCTCCCACTTCTTGTTCAAGCTGTGGGCGGTTCTACAGCTTCAGGCTCCCACTTCTTGTTCAAGCTGTGGGCGGTTCTACAGCTTCAGGCTCCCAATTCCTGTTCAGGCTATGGATGATTCTACAGCTTCAGGCTCACACTTCCTGTTCAGGCTATGGGCGGTTCTACAGCTTCACGCTCACACTTCCTGTTCAGGCTATGGATAGTTCTACAGCTCCAGGCTCCCACTTCCTGTTCAGGCTGTGGGCGGTTCTACAGCTTCAGGCTCCCACTTCCTGTTCAGGCTGTAGGCAGTTCTACAGTTTCAGGCTTTCACTTCCTGTTTAGGCTGCGGGCAGCTCTACAACTTCACGCTTTAACTTCCTGTTCATTGGGTGGTTCTTTAGCAGTGATTGACATTTCAGCTCCACTGTTCTTAGCTGAACCTGTTATAGTGACGTGAATGCAGGAGGTTTGTAAACTATAATGCACAAGGCTGCAGAGCTCTAAAGAGTTAAATCTTGTCAGAAAGTAATGTAAACAAGCTTGCATCTTTTAAGGTAAGGAACAGAGCAGGGAGTGAGTCATCATCCCATCCACTGCTAGAGCAGAGAGAGGTGGCTGATAACTAGGGAGTAGATAAGAACTGTTTTAACTCTTAAATAAAGTAGAATAAGGACAGCAATGTATTTATTAATAGCCTTGATTTACCTTTGCCTACATGTTTAAAGCCAAACAATGAAAGGTTGGGGAAAAATTATTTCATGTAAAACCCCTACAAAAGACAAAGGGGGCGCTCCCTCAGTCTGGAGTAAAAAGGATTCAGTCCCCAAGGAGAAAAGCCTTCTTCACTGTAAGAACTGTAAATCTGTGGAATAGCCACCTGAGGAGCTGGTCACAGCAGGAACAGTTGAGGGTTTCAAGAAAGGCTTAGATATCTACCTGGAACTAAAAAAAAGTATGGGGAAAATTATTTGAAAACCCTCACCTGTTCCTGCTGTGACCTGCTCCTCAGGCAGCTATTCCACAGATTCACAGTTCTTACAGTGAAGAACGCCCTTCTCCTCTGGAGATTGAATCCTTTTTTCTCTAGTCAAAGGGAATGTCCCCTTGTCTTTTGAGGGGGCTTCACTTGAAATAATTTTTCCCCATAGTTTTTGTAGGGACCATATATATATAAATTAATCATGTCCCCCGAAGCCGTCTTTTCTCAAGACTAAATAAGTTCAATTCTTCCAACCTCTCCTCATAACTAAGATTCTCCAGTCCCCTTATAAATTTGGTTGCTCATCTTTGCACTCTCTCTAAGATGCTCCATTCCCCTTGTAAGTTTGGTTGCTCGTCTTTGCACTCTCTCTAAGATGCTCCATTTCCCTTATAAGTTTGTTTGCTAGTCTTTGTACTCTCTCTAAGATGCTCCATTCCTCTTATAAGTTTGGTTGCTTGTCTTTGCACTCTCTCTAAGATGCTCCATTCCCCTTATAAGTTTGTTTGCTCGTCTTTGTACTCTTTCTAAGATGCTCCATTCCCCTTGTAAGTTTGGTTGCTCATCTTTGCACTCTCTCTAAGATGCTCCATTCCCCTTGTAAGTTTGGTTGCTCGTCTTTGCACTCTCTCTAAGATGCTCCATTCCCCTTATAAGTTTGGTTGCTCGTCTTTGCACTCTCTCTAAAATGCTCCATTCCCCTTATTAGTTTGGTTGCTCGTCTTTGTACTCTCTCTAGCTCCATTACATCTCTTCTATAAACTTGATGGACATATGTCTTTTTTCAACCGTACTAACTATGTAACTGTGTCTCTTATAATAAACTAAATAGCAAAAAAACAAAGTCTTGCAGTCGTGAAGCGTCGAGCGGAGCCAAGTTCTGCTTTGCTTTCATGTTGCTACAAGACGTTCTGAATGTGAGGACTCCTCTGAAGTCCGTTGCCAGCGCAGGTCTTGCCAGCTTCCCTCTTTTTGATATCTATGTTTTTGGCTCCGTGTTTGGGCCTTGGTTACATTTTCCCGTAAGGATACAATAACCAATATCTTCTACAAGCCTTAGTTTGCGTCCACACGACAAGTATCAAAATACTCCTCGGATTCGAAGTAGAATTTGAAAAATTAAAGGGGTCGTCTCACTACAGGGATCGCTGCTGCTTTTTATGTTAAACATCTTGCAAAAACAAGTCACTTTGCAATATGTGTCCATTACCAGTGTCCTACCTATTCCTAGATATCCCCTCTTGTATGGGCTGCATCAGCTCCTCTGGTCACTATAGCTACAGACCTGTTCTATCTCTCTTTATAGGCTGCCAGCACTGGTCACTATAGTTACGGATCTGTTCAGTCTCTCCTGATAGGCTGCCAGCACTGGTTGCTATAGCTACAGACCTGTTCTGTCTCTCCTGATAGGCATCCAGCGTTGGTTGCTATAGCTACAGACCTATTTTATCTCTCCTGATAGGCTGCTAGCACTGGTCGCTATAGCTACAGACCTGTTCTGTCTCTCCTGATAGGCTGCCAGCGTTGTTTGCTATAGCTATATACCTATTCTATCTCTCCTGATAGGCTGCCAGCACTGGTTGCTATAGCTACAGAACTGGCTTCTACTGCAGCCTAGTGGAAGCCAGTAAACACACCCCTGAATTCAAAATGAAACCAAGAAAACAGAACTGAGGCGAGATGAATCAATGTAGTGAGACAATCCCTTTAAGACTACGTGCAAATGGCAGAGGATAAAACATTCCTCAGATTCTAATCAGAATCCAACTATTATTTTACACTCAGTTTCATTTTTTGTAGCGGTTTTTGTCATAGTTTTTTTTTGCTGCGGCTTTCAGATTTTGGCCGTCCTATTCAATTGTACAATACTATAATCTGTCATTTTCAGGTGAAATACGGTGGATTATAAAACATGTTTTAAGTTTTTAGACCCGTTTTCGGATTTCAAATCTGACCATGGAAAATCCGAGCTGTGTAGACTAGACCAAAAATGGAGAACATAGCGCTTCCCTGTACTGGGAACTCCCATAGAGGAGAATGGAGAACATTGCGCTTCCCTGTACTGGGAACTCCCATAGAGGAGAATGGAGAACAAATCGCTCCCCTGTACTGGGAACTCCCATAGAACAGAATGGAGAACACAGTGTTCCCCTGTACTGGGAACTCCCATAGAACAGAATGGACAACAGCGCTCCCCTGTACTGGGAACTCCCATAGAACAGGATGAGAACACCGCACTCCCCTGTACTGGGAACTCCCATAGAACAGAATGGAGAGAACAGCGCTCCCCTGTACTGGGAACTCCCATAGAGGAGAATGGAGAACACAGCGCTACCCTGTACTGGGAACTCCCATAGAACAGAATGGAGAACACAGTTCTCCCCTGTACTGGGAACTCACATAGAACAGAATGGTGAACACAGCGCTCCCCTTTTCTGGGAACTCCCATAGACGAGTATGGAGAACAGAGCGCTCCCCTGTACTGGGAACTCCCATAGAGGAGAATGGAGAACACAGTGCTCCCCTGTACTGGGAACTCCCATAGAGGAGAATGGAGAACACAGTGCTCCCCTGTACTGGGAACTCTCATAGAACAGAATAGAGAACACAGTGCTCCTCTGTACCGGAAACTCCTATAGAGGAGAATAGAGAACACAGCGCCCCCCTGTACTGGGAACTCCCATAGAACAGAATGGAGATAACAGCACTCCCCTGTACCTGGAACTCCCATAGAACAGAATGGAGAACACAGCGCTCCCCTGTACTGGGAACTCCCATAGAACAGAAAGGAGAACACAGCGCTCCCTTGTATTGGGAACTTCCATAAAACAGAATGGAGAACACAGCGCTCCCCTGTACCGGGAACTGCCGTAGAACAGAATGTAGAACACAGCGTTCCCCTGTACTGGGAACTCCCATAGAACAGAATGGAAAACAGAGCGCTGCCTTGTACTGGGAACTTCCATAGAACAGAAGGAGAACACAGCGCTCCCCTGTACTGGGAACTCCCATAGAGGAGAATGGAGAACACAGCGCTTACCTGTACTGGGAACTCCCATAGAACAGAATGGAAAACAGAGCGCTGCCTTGTACTGGGAACTTCCATAGAGCAGAATGGAGAACACAGCGCTCACCTGTACTGGGAACTCCCATAGAGGAGAATGGAGAACACAGCTCTCCCCTGTACTGGGAGCTCCCATAGAAGAGAATGGAGAACACAGCGCTCCCCTGTACTGGGAACTCCCATAGGGGAGAATGGAGAACACATTGCTCCCCTATACTGGGAACTCCCATAGAGGAGAATGGAGAACACAGTTCTCCCCTGTACTGGGAACTCCCATAGAACAGAATGGAGAACACAGCGCTCCCCTGTACTGGGAACTCTTATACGCAAGAGCAAAAGACCTGCTGTGAATGGAAACGTTTGGCGTCCCGTTCCTAAAGAAATGCAAGTCCCAGAAATGGAAACTACACCTATCGCACATTAATGGCATAGTCTATTGATATGCTATAAAGGTTTGAGATGGTAACATCCATTTAAGGCTGGATTCAAAGTGCAACATGAATGAGAACACCCCTTTAACCAAGTTCTGTCGGGAGTTGTTTATGCCTTTTGTGTCTATATGTGGCCATCCATTAGTTGAATGGCCACATACAGACACAAAATGGAGAGAACGCAGCGCTCCACTGCACCGGGAATTCACAATGGAGAGCCGTGTGCACGTGCAACCGTCTCTCCTTTCTGATTCGATACTTTCCGAGGCCCATTCCCAAGATGGAACCGCACCCCTCAGACTTTGATGGCCGATCCTATCCATTTGCCATTAAAGTCTATGGTGGGAACCCCCCTTTGATTTTGGATTATGCTCACTTGACTTATTTGCCCAATAAATACTCAGACCGAGGAATAAATAACCCTAATATTTCCTTTATAAGACTTTCCGCCGGGGTCGGCAGTGACGTCACCACCTACGGCCAAGTTTCTGTTGCCGCTTGAGTTCTGAATTAGTTGAATATTTTTTAGCTTTATTTATCACTCCCCAGTCGGTCATTGAACTTAGCCGCAGTTTCTTGGCCCTTGTAAAAAAAAAAAAAAAAAAAAAACGGGTTAGATTAATGAAAGGATGTAATATATTTTGAAAACATCCGGAGAGTTTGCTCAATGGCTATTTAGTCCATGGCTTTGTTCTGCCCGCCTCGGGCTACAGTTCTTTATCTATGGAAGCACTAGCACAATGAATAACATAAAAGAGATGTACATTTCATATGCACAAAAAAGAGGCTTTTTTGTGCTGCCATGAAAGGTGATAGCGGTATATTTCATAATGTAGCAGCGGATGCACAACAGTGTTAAAGTGTAACAAAATAGCTTGTAAGACGCTCTAAATAATGCACAACCTGAATAGCTTCTGCCCGTCCGGGGTTTACTGAAAGGTTGTAAAGACACAAAGAGCGTAAAAAAGTGAATAAAATTATGATAAATTCTCCGCTTTTTTCTATTTCTTTGTTGCCTGACTGATAAACATATATTCCATTGCTTAAATGTTGAATGATTAAGTCCCATAAATCAGTGCACTGGAAGCCTACACAGGTGACTTAGCAGGAATATAGAAAATGTATCTGTATTCGGTAGAGGAAATTCAGACGCAAAGTGTTGAACTTGGACATATTTACGCTTCATAATATTAAGATAATCACACTGCTACAATTCACGAAAAATAAAGTCAATGTAGTTTTCCTTGGATTCCGTAACAATGCCGGTCGACTTCAAAACAGTAAGCAACACAAGAAGTAGACCAATAGTCCCATGATAAAAGACTCAGTGCTAAATGATTTGGCAACTGGACAAGAGGCAGGTGAAGGCAGGTGCAGGATTTGGTAAAGATTGAATGCAGAATCACCTTTCCATCAAAAATGTCCTTAAGCTACAACTGACCCTAATACAGCAAGTGGCTTTAGGAATGAGCAAAAACAGGAATGAGAGAGTAATAGCAATAATTGTCCCTCAAAGTTGACCCTACAACTAACCCTTTCACCAGAACCTCTATCCATGACATCACCCTAACTGTCCTTAAGCTCCAACTAACCCTAATGCAGCAAGTGGCTTTAGGAACAAGCAAAACTTGGGCTGGACTCAAAAGAAACTAGACAAACAGGAATAAGTGAGTAATAGCAATAACTGTCCCTAACATTGTCCCTCAAAGTTTACCCTACAACTGAACCTTACATCAGAACCTCTATCCCTGACATCACCCTACTACCTGTCCTTAAGTTACAACTAACCTTAACACAGCAAGTGACTTTAGGAACAAGCAAAATCTGGGCAGGGTTCAAAAGAAACTAGTCAAACTTGAAAAAGGGAGTAATAGCAATAGCTGTCCCTAACACTGTCCCTCAAAGTTTACCCTACAATTGAACCCTACATCAGAACCTCTATCCCTAACATCACCATACCTATCCTTAAGTTACAACTGACCCTTATACAACAAGTGGCTTTGGGAACAAGCAAAACCTGGACTGGGCTCAAAAGAAACTAGACAAACAGGAATAAGAGAGTGATATCAATAACTTTCTCTAAAACTGTCTTTTAAAGCTCTCCCTATGACCATCACTAATACCAGAAAGCAACCCTAACACTTTTACCTCAAATATGTTCCTAAGCTGCAACTGACCATAATAAGCAATAGAAGAAGTACAGTAGTAGTCACATGAAAAGGCAATAAAAGACTCAATGCTAAATGATTTGGCAAAATGACAAGAGGCAGATGCAGGATTTGTTAACGATTCAATGCTGGAACACCTGTCCTTAAGCTATAACTGACCCACATACAGTAAGTGGCTTTAGGAACAAGCAAAGCATGGGCTGGGCTCAAAAGAAACTAGACAAACATGAATAAGAGAGTAATATCAATAACTTTCCTTTAAAGTACTCCCTATGACCATCACTAACACCAGAGAGCAACCCAAACGATTTTACATCAAATAGGGCCATAAGCCGCAACTGACCATAATAAGCAACAGAAGTACAGTAGTAGCCACATGAAAAGGCAATAAAAGACTCAATACTAAATGGTTTTGCACATGGACAAGAGGCAGGTGAAGACAGGTGCAAGATTTGGTAAATATTCAATGCAGGTACACCTCTCTTTCTCTCAAATATGTCCTTAAGTTACAACTGACCCTAATACAGCAAGTGGCTTTAGGAACAAGCAAAACCTGGGCAAGGCTCAAAAGAAACTAGACAACATGGAATAACTGTCCATAACACTGACAACATGGAATAACTGTCCATAACACTGTCCCTCAAAGTTTACCTTACAACTAACCTTTACACAGAACCTCTATCCCTGACATCACCCTATCTGTCATTAAGCTACAACTGACCCTAATACAGCAAGTGGCTTTAGGAACAAGCAAAACCTGGGCAGGGCTCAAAAGAAACTAGACAAACATTAATAAGAGAGTAATAGCAATGACTGTCCCTAGCACTGTCCCTCAAATATTACCCTACAACTAACCCTTACACCAGAACCTCTACCCCTGACGTCACACTACCTGTACTTAAGCTACAACAGACCCGAATACATCAAGTGGCTTTAGGAACAACCAAAACCTGGGCAGGGCTCAAAAGGAACCAGACAAACAGGAATAAGAGAGTAATTGCAATAACTGTTCGTAACATTGTCCCTCAAAGTTTACCCTACAGCTAACAGTTACAACAAAACCTCTATCCCTGATGTCACTCTACTTGTCCTTAAGCTACAACTGACCCTAATACAGCAAGTGGCTTTAGGAACAAGCAAAACCTGGGCAGGGCTCAAAGGAAACTAGACAAACAGGAATAAGAGAGTAATAGCAATAATTGTTCCTAACATTGTCCCTCAAAGTTTACCCTACAACTAACCCTTACACCAGAACCTCTATCCCTGACGTCACCCTACCTGTCTTTAAACTACAACTGACCCCAATACATCAAGTGACTTTAGGAACAAGCAAAAGCTGGGCAGGGCTCAAAAGAAACTAAACACACAGGAATAAGAGTAGTAGCAAAAACTGTCCCTAACACTAACCACAAAATTTACCCTACAACTATCCCTTACACCAGAACCTCTATCCCTGACGTCACCCTACCATCTTTTCCTCTAATATGTCCTTAAATTATAACTAACCCTAATACAGCAGGTGACTTTAGGAACAAGCGAGATCTGGGCAGGACCCAACTGAAACTAGACAAACACCAAAATTCTAATTTATAATCATAAGATAATCATGCTGCTATAATTCAAGACAAATGGAGAGTCAGTATAGTTTTCCTGGGATTCTGCAACAACGTTGGTCAAATTTCAAACAATAAGCAACGCAAGAAGTACACCAGTAGTACCATGAGAAGACAATAAAAGACTCGCTGCTAAATGATTTGCCAGGCGGACGTAGACAAGTACATGATTTAGTGGAGACTTGAGGTTGGTACACTCCAGGAACAGGAGAGTAATAGTAATAACTGTCCCTAACACTGTCCTTCAAAGCTTATCCTTTGCCTGCCCCTAACACTGGAACCTCTATCCTTAACCAATAACGCTTTTACCTCAATTATGTCCCTTAGCTTTAACTGACCCTAATAAGCAACAGAAGAAGTACGGTAGTAGTCACATGAAAAGAAAATATGTGTGTACACTCCAGGCACTGGAGAGTAATAGCAATACATGTCCCTAGCTAACTATCTCTAACACTGTCCCTTAAAGCGCTCCCTATGACCACCCCCAATACCAGAATGTAACCTTGTTACTTTTAACCTCAAACATGTTCCAAAGTGGAACAGGAGAGTAATAGCGATAACTTTCCTCAACACTATCCTTCAAAGCTCTCCCTATTACCACCCGAAACACCAGAACCTTTATCCCTAACATAACTCAAATGCTTTAACCTTAAATATGCCCCTAAGCTACAACTGAGCCTAATACAGCTACTGGCTTTAGGACCAAGCACAACCTGGGCACAACCTAAGAAAAGCTAGAGAAACACCAAATCTATATTTCTCAAGGCTGCAGAGCTCCAAGGAGTGAAAACTCCTTATTTCCTACAGATTAAATCTCCTGCACTTATGTCACTGTAGTGCTCAGCTAGCTATAGAGGATCTAAGTATGCCAAAGAGCAGGAGATTTAATCTGTAGTAAACAAGGCTACAGAGCTCCATGGAGTGAAAATGAGTGCTTATCAAAGGTAAACAATATAATCTTGTTAGAGATAAAGACTCTATTCCATTCCACTATGTTTATGTCACTTTCTGCTCTCTGTCTAATCATGAAGGGAGATATAGACGCTCTCTATCTAATTATTGCTATAGAACCACCCACAGCCTGACCAGGTTGTGTGAGTCTGAAGCTGCTTGTGACTCTGTGAGCATGATGAATCAACCCCTTTAAGCCAAAAATTTATGCAGGGAAATCCAGATTTTCTTGGACTTAGATCGAATTTGACTTTGACTTGTTCTATATCATTATAGTATAGGAAGGAGAGACTGAAGCGGCTGTCACCTGACAGCTGTTCCTGTGTTAGAAAAGCGTCAGCACCACATCCAATCATATGTAGGAAGGGGAGGAAATGTGATGAATGCTTTTCCCCAAGCACCAGAGACGGCTTCATCCAAGCCATCTGTGCCCACTGCCCAAATGGTCCCAACTCACTCTCGAAGCGAACATTTAGCTCTTCACTCTCTGTTGACATAATTTGCAGAGGGCGACATATTTCACCCTTAATGGAACAATGTTCATTTCTTATTTAGTGGAAATCTATGTTCTGGATTCTAGAAATATTTTTTATCTAATGACTATACATATGCACAGTAATAATATTACCAGCTTGAACTCCCACATGATGGCACGTGTTAATTATAATTACTCTGAATGCATGGCAGTAATTAGCAGCGAGGAAAGGAGGAAAGTGGCTCGGTAAATTTAAAGTGTTAACATTTCGACAAGATGGAGCTGATGCTGCTTTTACTATATCGTTTATCAGCAAATATTGACTTTATTGCTTCATTTCTTCTGTCCAGGTCTAGTGTATCTCATTGCATCATGGACCTTAATAAAACCAGACCTAACAAAGAGTATGAAGGGATTTGGAGTAATTGAAGGCTACCAGTACTGACTGGAAACTAGTTATGCAAATGGTTTTAGTGTCACACTGGGGTTCTTGGGATCCATCGTTGGAGTTGAGCCTTTGGGCACACCAGTGGAGTTAAATCTTGGTACCCGCAAATGGAGTTGATACTTAGGGTCCACCGGAAGAGTTGAATCTTAGAGCCCACTATTGGAGTTGATACTTGGGGTCCATTGGAGGAGTTGAACCTTAGAGCCCACTATTAGAGTTGATACTTGGGGTCCACCGGAAGAGTTGAATCTTAGAGCCCACTATTGGAGTTGACACTTGAGGTCCATCGGAGGAGTTGAATCTTGGTGCCCACCGGTGGATTTGTTCTGGGTTCCACCAGTAGAAATGTCGTGGGATACATCAGAGGAGATGATTCTTGGTGCCAATCAGTGATGAGTCTTGGGGTCCACTAGTGGAGGTTGTTTTCGGGGTCCACCAGTGGAATAATGCTTGGTGCCCAAAAGTAAGAGTGAAGTCTTGGAGCCTGATAGTGAGTTTGATTCTTAGTGCCTAACAGTGGAGTTGTATGTTGGGGCCCACCAGTGAAGTTGATTCTTGAGGCCCACCATTAGGATTAATTATTGGAGCCCAGCGGTGTAGTTGATTCTTGGAGCCCACCAATAGTTTTGATTCTTGGTACCCACAAGTGGAATTGATTCTTGAGGTTAACCAGTGAAGTTGATCCTTCGGACCCACCAGTGGAGGGGATTATTAGGCTCATCAGTGGAGCTGATTCTTTGGGCTCACCAGTGGAGTTGGTCCTTCGCGTCCACCAGTAGAGTTGATTCTTGGGGCCCAACAGAGGGGTTGAATCTTGGGGCTGACCAGTGGAGATGATTCTTGGGGCCTACCAGTGGAGGTGATTCTTGGGGCCCACCAGTGGAGAAGATTCTTGGGGCCCACCGGCAGAGTTGGTTCTTGGGTACCACCAGTGGAGATGATTATTGGGGCCCAACAGTAAAGTTGATTCTTAGGGCCCACCAGTGGAGTTGATTCGAGGGGCCCACCAGTGGAATTGATTCGAGGGGCCCACCATTGGAGTTGATTCTTGGGACCACCAGTGGAGTTGATTCCTGGGACCCATCAGTTGACTTCTTTCTTTGGGCCTACTAGTGGAGTTGATTCCTGAGGCCCACCAGTGGAGTTGATTCCTGGAGCTCACAAGTGTAGTTGATTCCCGGTGCCCAGAAGTGTAGTTGATTCTTGAGGCCGACTAGTAGAGATGATCCTTCAGGTCCACCAGTGGAGTTGATTCTTGAGGTTCACCAGTGGAGTTGATTCTTGGAGACCACCATAGGGGCACAGGCAGACATTTTCCTCGTCACAGAAAGATGGTCGGAGTGTAGATAAATTTTGTTGGATTTTCTTCTCGATGCCTGCATCATGTCTCGTCTCTTGCTGTACAAATCTGAGTTTTGTACATAGAAGTAATTATTTATGTTAAGTGGTTAAAATTTAGTAACACGAATCTCACATTATCTCTCCATCAAGACTGAAAAGGTGTTCTTAGCGGATTTATTGGTTAATTTGGGCTGGCATGCAGGTGGTTGCAATATTTATGAGACCTGTAATTACTTTTTGTAAAATGAGTTCCATAGAGAAATCAGCTCAGAGTGATGAAATGTGATGAGGCGCATCTGCATATCCAACGTCTCGCACAAACCAAATGTCATCCTGCAATATCCGCAGCTCTTTTCACCAAGCCCATACTTTCATTAGCCGAGAACACCATCTATTTACTATCGGAGCCAGTCGTAGCCTTGGGCGCCGTCAGCAAATACTCCCTGAATTAGTAATTAAGCACTCTGTAGGTTTATGTCTCATCCAGCAACAACCCCTTCCTCGTTACTTTAGTGGCTTGAGTTGCTACAAGATAGGAGCCTAGAAGAACATCCAAAACGCCTGCGATATCGACCGGTTGCCGAGGACTCATTTATTTATATTTAAACCATGGATATTGCATGTTCATTCCAATTTCACCTAATCCTTGCTGTTCTAATATGACACCTGTATAGTGGAGTCACATTATTATGACCACAAGCTAATATCCAGAGTCATCACCATCTGCAGCACTGATAACTAGAGCTAGACGGGTTGGGAGTGACTTCATATGTCCCTGGTAGGTTGTCACAGGTATCTGGAGCTGACTGTATCCCACAGCTGCTGGAGGGTCCATAGAGCCAACACCACCACCCAGGGGCCCCACAGCTGCTGGAGGGTCCATAGAGCCAGCACCACCATCCAGGGGCCCCACAGCTGCTGGAGGGTCCATAGAGCCAACACCACCATCCAGGGGTCCCACAGCTGCTGGAGGGTCCATAGAGCCAACACCACCATCCAGGGGCCCCACAGCTGCTGGAGGGTCCATAGAGCCAACACCACCATCCAGGGGGCCCACAGCTGCTGGAGGGGTCATAGAGGCAACACCACCATCCTGGGGCCCCACAGCTGCTGGAGGAGCCATAGAGCCAACAACAACATCCAGGGGCCCCACAGCTGCTGGAGGGTCCATAGAGCCAACACCACCATCCAGGGGCCCCACAGCTGCTGGAGTAGCAATAGAACCAACATCACCATCCAGGGCCCCACAGCTGCTGGAGGGGCCATAGAGCCAACCTCACCATCCAGGAGCCCCACAGCTGCTGGAGAATCCATAGAGCCAACACCACCATCCCGGAGCCTCACAGCTGCTGGAGGGTCCATAGAGCCAACACCACCCTCCAGGGGGCCCACAGCTGCTGGAGGAGCCATAGAGTCAACACCACCATCCAGGGGCCCCACAGCTGCTGGAGGGTCCATAGACCCAACACCCCCCACCTGGGGCCCCCAACACTCTGGAGGGCCCCTAAGCCACACCACCTCCGGGGCCCCACAGCTGTGGGGGGCCATAAAACCCACCATCATCCAGGGGCCCCACAGTTTGCTGGGGGGTCCATAGAGCCAACCCACCATCCAGGGGCCCCAAAAGTGCGGGAGGGTCCATAGAGCCAACCCCCACCCCCGGGGGTCCCACAGCTGCTGGAGAGTCCATGGGCCAAAAACCACCATCCAGGGGCCCCAAACTCTGTTTGGAGGGCCCCTTAGACCCAAAAACCACCATCCAGGGGCTCCCCAGCTGCTGGAGGAGCCAAGAGTAAAACACTACCATCCGGGGGGCCCCCACAGCTGCTAAAGGGGTTCATAGACCCCCAACCCCACCTTCCAGGGGCCCCAAACTGCGGGGAGGGTCCATAGGCCAACCCCAAAAACCTTTCCAGGGGCCCCACAGCGGCGGGAGGGCCCCAATAGAGCCAAAACACCACCATCCGGGGGCCCCCAACGGGCCTGCTGGGGGGTCCCAAAAAGGGACCACACCATCATCCAGGGGCCCCACAGTGCTGGGGGGTCCATAGAGCCAACCCCCACCACCCGGGGGCCCCCCACAGTTGCTGGAGGGTCCATGGGGCCAACACCACCATCCGGGGTTCCCACAGTTTGTGGAAAAGTCCATAAAAGCCAACACCACCTCCGGGGGCCCCACAGTTGTGGAGGGTCCTTTGAGCCAACACCCCCAAACCGGGGGCTCCCCATCTGCTGGAGGGGGCCTTAATTTCAACACTACCTCCAGGGGCCCCACAGCTGCTGAAGGGTCCTAGAGCCAACCCACCTTTCCAAATGGGTCCACAGAAAACTGGAGAGTCCATAGAGCCAATACCACCATCCGGGGAAACCCCACAGTGCTGGGAGGACCCCTAAAAACAACACCACCTTTCCGGGGGGGGTCCCACGTTTCTGGAGTCCTTTGGGAAAACCCCAAACCATCCCAGGGGGGCCCAAACAGCTATGGAGGGGCATAGAGGCAACACCCCCAAACCGGGGGCCCCCCAAGTTTGTGGGGGAGCCAAAAACCCAACAAAAACATCCGGGGGCCCCACAGCGGGCTGGAGGGCCCATGACCAACACCACCACCAGGGGCCCCACAGCTTTTGGAGTAGCAATAGACCCAAACATCCCCTTTCCCAGGGCCCCCAGCTGCGGGAGGGGGCCATAAGCCAACCCACCATCCAGGAGCCCCCCCAGTGTGGAGAATCCATAGAGCCAAACACCACCCAGGAGCCTCACAGCGCGGAGGGTCCATAGACCCAACCCAAACCATCCAGGGGCCCCAAGGCGGGAGGGGGCCAAAGATCCAAAACCCCCATCCAGGAGCCCCCCGCTGCGGGGGTCCATAGCCCCAAAACACCCCCCACCCAGAGAAAAAGGGGAAATATGGGGGTAGAACCCTTTCAAACCTTTTATACCCACCCCAAACCCCCGGGCCCCCAACCAGGGATAAGGGTGTAGACAGCCCTCTCTTCCCTTATATACCCCCAAGCCAGAAAGGCGGATAGGGGTTAGACAAGCCTATTTTTCCCTTTTACTTCCCCTAAAAGCCTTTCAACGTTGGATATTTTTCAGACAGCATTTTTAAAACCTTTATGTTCCCCCAAAGCCAGCAATGTAGGTTATGTGTAAGACACCCTATCACTTTTTAATTAGGGCCCCAAAGCCAGCAGTGGAGGGAGGGATATGTGTGCAGACACCCTATCACCTTTATATACCCACCAACCCAGCAATGGAGTTATGTGTGTAGACGGCCTATCTTTTCCTTTTTTACCCACCCACCCCTTGTGGGCCAGCCGGGAAACAATGGGTTGTGGGCGGGACAGATTTTTCCCCTTTTTTTACTCACCAAGCCACTACGAGGATATTTTGGGCAGAGGGCCAAACACTTTTTTTTATATTCCCACCAAGCCACCAATGAGGGGTTTTTGTGTGGCCCAGCCTATTATCCTTATTTCCCCCCCAGCTAGCCACAAGGGATATGTGGTAGACAGCCCCTCCACCTTTATACCCCACCAAGCCAGCAATGGGGGGAATGTGTGCCCCGGCCTTTCACCCCTTTATATACCCACCAAGCCAGCAAGGAGTTTATGTGTTAAAACAGCCTTTCTATCCTTAAAACCCAACAGCCAGCCAAAAGGGAAAACATGGGGTGTAGAAGCCTATTACCCCCTTAATATACCAACAAAGGCGACCCACAAGGAATATGTGGAGCCCAGCCAAACACACCTTATATCCCCACCCAGCCAGCAAGGGAGGGTTTTTGGGGAAAACACCCTATACCCCTTATTTCCCCCCCCCAAAGCCAGTAAAAAGGGGAAAATTGTGCAGCCCACCCCTATTAAAACCTTATTACCCCCCAAAACCCAAGTAACAAGGGATATGGGGTGCAGACAGCCTATACACCTTATATACCACCCACCAGCAACGGGGATTTTTTTTGCAAAAATTTCCTTCACCCCTTTAATTTACCCACCAAGCCGCAAAAAGGGGAATAGGGTTGGGGAGACAGCCTTTTTTATCCTTACCCCCCCAAACCACCCAAACCCAAAAAAAGTATGTGTTCAGACAGAAAATCCCCCCTTATTTACCCCCCAAGCCAGGACAAGGAATTTGTGTAAAAGAAGCCAAATCGAACCTTATATACCCCCCAAACCCAGGTACCACACAAAATTTCCCCTTCAGGAACTTTGGGGTAAAATTGGAGGGGGTTTCATAAAAAATTTCCCGCCAAGGTGGGGCAAATGGGTCTGTATAAAGTATTGATAAAACTTTTTTTGGGTTGTCAGACGGACAATAAGACCTAAATTTCCGTGGCTTTTCCGGGGTTTTTATATTTGACAAACCCTAAAGGTTAAAAAGGGCGACATGTTTTGAATCTCCCGGGTCGGGGGCGCCCCTTTCCGCCGGTTTCCCAGGGGAAACCCTGCGCCTAAATTTATGCGGGGGCCGGGGGCCGCGCTCATACTTAGCATGTAAAGTCTGCCGCCCTCCCCGGGGGTTTTTAGGCGCAGTCCGGGAAACTGGGGGCGCAGTGCGGCGGGGGCCCTAGGATTGGGTTTCCGGAGGAATTTGGGGGTCAAAACATGGGGGAAAAAAAGTCCGCCACCCCCGGGCCAGTGTTTTGGGGCACAGTGGGGGGAATGGGCGCAGTGGGGGACTTAGGCGCCGTGCGGGGGCTGCGCCAAAAAAAAACATTTCCGATGCGGACGGGCTGGAACAGCAGAAACCTTCCACATGTCGGGGGGGGGAGTTTAAAACCCACAACCCCTTTTAAAAAGGCTTAAACCCTTTTAAAGGAAAAGAGCTAAAAACCCTAAAAAATTTAAAAAATACAAAAAACAAAATCATTTTCCCAAAAATTATCCTAATTCAAAAAATTAGGTTTATTAGAAATTCCCGGGGGAAATACAGAAATTCTAATTCAGAAAGCTTTTCCCTGATTGGTCGCTTTAACCGGCAAAATCAAATTTTTACCCGGACAGTAAACCCTTTTTAAAACCTAGGGGAAGTTTGGGACCAACAAAAACCCAGGGGGGGGGATAGTTAAAAAAACTGAAAAAATGCCTGAAAAGAGGTGTTTGGGCCCCTGAGCTAGGGGGGTTGGGCTAGCTAAGCCAATCAGAATGGGAGGGGCCCAAGCCCCAAAAAAAAACCCTATGGAGAATTTTTGGGACCAATCAAAATTAGGGGGGAAAAAAGGACCCATTTTTAGTCTTTTGGAAAAGGGTTTAGCCCAATCAAAACCCACAGGGGGATAATTCAAAATACAGTAAAAGACAGAAAAAGAGCGGGATTGGCTGGGGCTAGGGGGGGCGGGGCCCTATCCCCACCAAATTCAACGCGAGTACTTCCCTTTTAAAAGCCCTATGGAAAGATGGGGCCCCTGAAATCTCGGCGCCCGGCGCCGTGCGGCATAAAGAAATTAAAAAAAAAAATTTTTTTTAATTAAATTAAAACATTTTCGAAAAAGAGCAGAACCCTTTTTTTAAAAAATAAAGCATTTAAAAACCCGAAAACCCGCTTTTGGTCGCCAAAACCCCGGTCAAAATTTGGGAATTGCAATGGGAGAGAATTCCCGGGGAAAATCCCGAAATTTTAAAAATTGTTTTAAGCTCTTCTAAATTGGGGAAATAAACCACCAATCGAATGGGGGCGACAAGGGTCCCATTTTAATTTTTGGAGGAAACTTGACCAATCAAAATTAGGAGCAACAATGTTCCATTATAACCTATGGGGGGGTTTGGGCCCAAATCAAAAAAGGGAGCGACTATGTCCCCTTTAATAACCTATGGGGGAAAAATTGCCCAATCAAATTGGGGAAAGGGGACAATGTCCCCATTATATCCTATGGAGAAAAATTGCCCAATCATTTTTCAAAGGGGGGGGGACGGGTTCAAAATACAGTAAAAAAGCAAAAACCGAGTGATTGGTTGAGCTGGGCGGGGTCTCCACTTACCCCAATCAGAGCGCGAGCAAATTTCTAAATAATTTTCAAGGGGAAAAGAAATTCTAGCGCACTCTGTGTTTTGGTAAGTTAAAAAAGGCCCCGGGTTTTTTGGGGCCCAAATTGGGGAGCGGCAACGCCCTATGGGTTTTCTAATCAATCTAAAATTTTAAAAACTGTAAAAGGCCCGAAATCACATTATAACATCCCAAGAATTGGTCCCGATGTTATATAAAACAATAAAAATATGGGGTTTTAAACAAAAAAAAAATAAAAAAATCAAAAAAATCTTGTTTATTTTTTTAAATTTTGGGTTACCCAAGGTCAATAGAAAGGGGTGCAACGAAAATAAAAAAAAAAAAACTTGATTTTATTGATTTAATTTTTTTTTTTTTTCGTTCCCCCCAATTTAAATTCTTTTTAAATTCCCACATCGAAACAACTTCTTAGTTTTTTAAAATTTGATTTGGGCCCATGTACATTTTAAATTTCGATTGCTTTTAGAAAACCCATAGGACGTCGTCGTTTCCCCCAAGGGTTTCCCAAAAAACGGCCCCTCTTTTTTTTTGCAACACAGGTGCGCTCAGAATTTTTTTTTCCCCATAGAACTCTAAGAGAAAATAGCTCGCGCTCTGATTGGGGAAAAAGGGGGGAGCCCCCCCCACTTCAACCAATCCGCTCGTTCTGCATTTTTTCTGTTTTTGAACTGTTCCCCCCCTTTTAAAAAGATTGGTAATTTTTTTCCATAGGATATAAAGGGACATTGTCCCCCTCCTATTCTGATTTGGTTTAAATTTTTCCCCATAGGTTATAATGGGAAAATTGTCCCCTCCTATTTGATTGGCTGGATTATGCCGACCAATGAGAATTGGTTTTAAAAATTTGAATTACTGTATTTCCCCGCAATTCTCTCTATTGCAATTCCCTAAGTAAACGCCGGCTTCGCCCACAAACGCCCTTGTTTTGGGTTTTTTAAATGCTTTTTTGAAAAAAGGGTTTTTGCTCTTTTTAAATAATGGTTTTTCATTTAATAAAAATTTAAATTTTTTTTATTAAAAATTCATGCCGCACGGCGCAGGCGCCGAAATTTCCCGAGCGCCCTTTTCCCCCATAGACTTAAAGGGAGACGTAGCTCGCGCTCTAAATTGGGTGAGCTAGCCCAAGGGCCCCCCCAGCTCAGCCAATCAGCTTTTTTTCCCCCATTTTTACTGTATTTTGAATTTCCCCCGTGGTTCTGGGTTGGGGCCATCCTTTTTTTATAGGTTTTTAAAGGTTCACTGGGCCCCCTATTCTGAAAGGGCCGGGTTTTTGCCAACCAATGAGAATAGGTTTTAGGGGAAATTTTTAATTACGTTTTTTCCCGGGCCCAATTTTTCAAATTTTATAATTCTTGTATTGCGCCCCTTTTGAGTTTTGGAAAGTTATTTTTTTTTTAATTTTTGTTTATTTTTTACGTTCAGTCTTTTTTTGACACTGTTTTCCGCCTTTTTTAAAAGGGGGATTTTTTTGGAATCATTTCTTTTCCCGCTTCACTTCGCCTCTGTCCCGGGGCTTTTTGCCCAAAATAAAAACCCGGTTGCCTTCGGAGCTGCCGAGCGCTGCCCTCGCCGCAAATTTGCCGACTCGGATCGACCCCCCCCCCCCTGCCTGGAGTTTTTGGCGCGCCCCCCCCCCGTCCCCCCCCCGGAAAAAGCCCCACCCCCCGGCCCACACCGCGCCCCCCCCCGCCCGCCCCTTCATCGGGGCGCAGCCCGAAAGTGGCGAACACTGGGGCCCAAAAACCCCCCCCTTGCGTCCGACAGGGGGGTTCGGGGCCGGGGGGGGCAGTATCGCCAAAAAACAGGGGTAAAGCCCCAAACAACATGTCGCCCAATGCTTTTTTCTGAGGTTCTTTATGGGGAAAAAAATTTGGGAATCTGTTTTTGGTCCCTCAAGCCCCCTTTTTTTATTATTTTTTTAGTGTATTTGATACATTTTTAGCCACTTGGGTTCCCCTAGGGGAAAACGTCACTTGGGCCCAAAGGGTTTGGGTTTCAAACCACTTTTTCCCATGGGGAATTAAAAAGGGTCCTTTAATTCCCCCTCGACCTTTTCTCCTTTTTAAATTTTTTGGGGGTAGTTTTTGAAAACACCCGAGTGTTCCCCCGCTCTTCGTCAGTCAATTTGGGGGCGGGGGCTGCTTATCTCCGGGGGGTGGGGCGACCTAAGTGTCAATTTACTTTTTTCACTTTTTTTTCGTGGGGTTAAATCTATGGAAGAGCGACGGATCCGCCCCACGGGGATTGTTTTAAAAATTTTAAACCCGAATTGCCCCTTTCCCTTTTTTTCCTTTAAAACCCCAACCCTAATTCTTTGGGGGCCCCTTGGGGGTTGGGGTTTTTTGGCCCCCCCCAGGGGGGGTTGGTTCTTGGGGGGCCCACCAGTGGGGTTTTTTCTTGGGTCCCCAGTGGATTTGGTTTTTTTGAGGTCCCCCAGTGGAGTTTTATTTTGGGGCCACCATGGAGTTGATTTTTGAGGCCCCAGTGGAGATGGTTCTTTGGGGCCCCCAGTGGAGTTGATTCTCGGGGCCCCCCAGTGGAGTTGATACTTGGGGCCCACCAATGGAGTTGATTTTGGTGCCCCAAAAGTTGAGTTATTTGGGGTCCCCAGTGGGTTGATTCCGGGGCCCACCATGGAGTTTATTCTTGGGGCCCCCAGTGGAGTTTATCTTGGGGCCCCCCAGTGGAGTTGTTTTTTGGGGTCCACCCGTGGAGTGATTTTGGGGCCACCAGTGGAGTTGATTTTGGGGTCCACAGGGATTGATTCTTGGGGCCCACCAGTGGAGTTAAATTTTTTTGGGGCCCCCCATGGAGTTGTTTTTTGGGGGCCCCAGTGGAGTTGATTTTTGGGGCCCACCAGTGGGAATGATTTTTGGGCCCCCCGGAGAGATTCTGGGGCCACCCGTGGAGATGATTATTTGGGGCCCACCAGTGGGGAAAAATTCTTTTGGGTCCCCATGGGAGATTTTGGGGCCACCAGTGGAGTTGATTCTGGCGCCCACTGGTGGGTTTTAAATGGGGGCCCATCGTGGGGTTTATTCTATGCCCCCCCAGTGGAGTTGTACTGGGACCCCCCGGGAGTGTTTCTTGGGGTTCACCAGTAGAGTGGATTTTGGGGGGCCCCTCAGTGGAGTTAATTCTTGGGGTCCACAGTGGGAAGATTCTTGGGGTCCACAGTGGAGCTGATTCTTGGGGTCCCCGTGGGGAAATTCTTGGGGTCCCCAGGGAGTTTATTCTTGGGGGTCCCCAGGGTTTATTTCCGGAGCCACTAGTGGAGTAGATTCTTTGGGTCCTCCAGTGGAGTTGATTGGTTGATTTAGCTTGATTGGGGTTGGCCATGAGCTTGATTGGTTGCTATGAGCTCTGTTTTGGTGGCTATGACTTGATTGGTTTTTATGAGTTTTGATTGGTGGCTATGGTTTATTTTGGTGCTATGACAACAAGAAATCTTTGACTAACAGTTTTCATACCGAGGGGCCCCCTTTAGCACATAGTTACTACTTCCATAGATACTGACAGAGTCCCTTCAGTTCAGCCCATTTTCCCCCGGTTTGATCCAAAGAAAGCGAACCCAATGAGATGAGGCCAAAAATGACCCCATTTTAGAGAAGAATATTCCTCCCCACTCCAATCAGGGAATAGTAATAACCCCCTGGATCCCCGTCTTGTATGTTATACGCGTCCTCGCGGGACTTTGGCTTTGTTCTCGGCACTTTCTCTGATGACGATGAGAAGCCGAGCGCGCTTTAATTGATGTTTTTAATTTCTGGTAATAATGACTGCAAATTTCAAAGCAGCTGCATAGATTATGTAGACGGGACGGCGGCGCTGCCAAATCGCGGGAGGCCCGGGGGGAATCAAAACCGTAGAAAAAAAACCCCCTCACGGGGTTAAATTGAATTTCAAAAAGATTTAATGAATCGAGTGCGGCCATGGCAATAGGAGGAGGCACGAGTGAGAAGAGAGCCCCCGACAGTGATAAAATTGCAGAGTGATTGCCCCCTGTTATAGGGGGCTCCAGATAACACCCAGAGTGTTATAGGGGGTCCAGATTACACCCAGATGCTGTTTAGGGGGGGCCCCCAGACTATACACCCAGACTGTTTGTAATAGGGGATCCAGACTCCAGCCAGAGCCTGTTAAAAGGGGTTTTCCAGATTATACACCAACTGCTTTTAAATAGGGGCTCCAGACTATACCCCGGGGTTGCTTTTTATGGGGGGGTTCCAAAAGACTATCCGGGCCGGGACTGCTGTTTTACGGGGGGGGCTCCAGCAAAATACAGCCGGGACGGGCTTTATCCCGGGGGGCCCCCAAGACTATACACCCAAGACTGCGGGTTTAAAAAAGGGGGGCCCCGGGACAAATAAAAACCCAAGGAATGATTTTTTAAAAAGGGGGCCCCGGGGAAACTACCCAGCCGGGGGCTGCGGGTTTTTAAAGGGGTTTCCCAAAGATTTTAAAACCCCAGACTGTTTTGTTAAAAAGGGGGGGGCTCCGGATTTACACCAGATTTTGCGGTGTTAAAAAGGGGGGGCTCCGGGTTATACGGGCCAAAGAGGGGTTTTTTTATTGGGGGGTTCCGGACTATCCCAGCCAGACTGTGTTATACGGGGGTCCAGCCCTATACAGCCGGGGACTGCTTTTTATAGGGGGCCCCGGGACTTTACCCCCCGATGTGTTATAGGGGGGGTCCAGATAAAAGGGCCGGACGCTGTTTTAAGGGGGGGCCCCCGGGGATATCTGCCAGACGCTTTTAAAAAAAGGGGGCTCCAAAAACATTACCCCAAGGATTTGCTTTTTAATTGGGGGGGTTTTCCAGGATTATACACCCAGAGGGTGTTTTTTGGGGGGCCCCCAGATTTTTAAGCCCAAAACGGGTGTTTAGGGGGGGCCCTCCAAAACTGACACGGCCAGACTGTTTTGTTTAAAGGGGATCCAGTTTTATACACCCCGGCTGCTGTTAATTTTTAGGGGGCTCCCAAAATAAAAACCCAGACTGCTTTTAAAAGGGCAAAAACAGACTTTTTAAAACCGGGGAACTGCTTTTAATAGGGGGCTCCGATTTTTTCCCCCCCAGATTGCGGTTATTAGGGGGGCTCCAGACTTTACAGACAGACGGTTGTTATAGGGGGCCCCGACTTTTTAATTCTCGACGGCGGTATAAGGGGGGGCTCCCAGCCCTTTTTAAAACCCAGGACTGCGGGTTTTTTAAGGGGGCCCCCGGGATTTCCAACACCCGGGATGCTTTTTATAAGGGGGGCCCCCGCCCCTTTAAAAACACCCCGGGGACTGCGGTTTTTGGGGGGCTCCAGACCTTTACAGCCAGGACTGCTGGAAATTATGGGGGGGCCCCAGCCCTTTACAGCCGTTTGCTTTTTTATTAGGGGGCTCCGGGTAAAACCCCCGGGTGCTGTTTAAAAGGGGGCCCCAGACTTTTACCCCAAGATTGCTTTTAAATTTTTTAGGGGGCTCCGGGCCCTTTTACAGGGGGACATTTTGGGTTATGGGGGGGCCCCAAAAAACCTATTAAGACAAAATTTGGGTGGGTTTTTGGGGGGGTCCAGACTTTTTCCCAGAAAAAAGGAAAACTGTTTTTTATTGGGGGGTTTCCCAGGATATTTTACTCGACGGCTTTTTTAATTTGGGGGGTCCGGGAAACTAAAACACCCAAGGGTGTTGTTTTAGGGGGCTCCAGCATTGAACTCTTTTATACTAGCACGGGAATGTTTGTTATGGCCCGGGCTCCAGACTTTTACCCCAAAGGATGCTGTTATAGGGGCACCAAAAAGGTTAAAAACCACCCAAAGACTGTTTTTTTGGGGCCCCAAAGATTATTACCTTTAAAACTGTTTTATTTAATAGGGGGGTTTGGGGCTCCGGGATTTATACAGCCAGGACGGGTTTTATGGGCGGGCCCCCAAAAATATACACCCAGACTGCTGTTATACGGGGCCCGCCAAAATTTAATAAAAAGGCCGACTGCTTTTATTTTAAGGGGGCCTTCAAAAAACTTAACACCCCAAAACTGCTGTTTAAGGGGGGGTTTAAAAAGGATTTTTCCCCCACCCCGGGCCCGTTTGGTTTTTTTTAAAGGGGGTTTCCGGGGCCCTTTTGGAGCCGATGTGTTTTAGGGGGGGCTCCAGATATACCCCCGGGCTGCGTTATTTAGGGGGGCTCCAGCTATTTTTTCCGGGATGCTGTTATAGGGGCTCCGGGACTTTTAACCGCCAGCCCGGGCTGGTTTTAGGGGGCCCCCCGGGATATAAGCCAGATGCTTTTAATTTTAGGGGGCTCCGGGTTACACAGCAAAAATGCTTTTTTATAGGGGGGCTCCAGATACAAAAGCCGGGGAACTGCTGTTATAGCGGGCTCGGACTTTACAGCCAAGACTGCTGTTTTTGGGGCCCCAAAGGCCAACCAGCCAGACTGCTGTTATAGGGGGTTTCCAGAATTACACCCCAAAGGACTGCTTTTAAATTGGGGGGCCCCCCAGACACCAGCCAAAACTGCGGGTTAGGGGGGGGGGGGTTTCCAAAAGGGCCCCTATACACCGGACTGCGTTTAGGGGGCCCCAAGACTATTAAAACCCAGATGCTTTTAAAAGGGGGGCTCCAGACTATGCGCCGGGCCCTGTTTTTATAAGAGGGCTCGGGGAACTTTCCCAAGCCAAAACTGCTGTTATGGGGTTTCCCCGAGTATTACAGCCAGATTTGTGTTATGGGGGGGGGGGGGGGTTTCCGGGAAAACACAGCCAAAAAATGCTGTTTTTTAGGGGGCCCCGACCACAGCCAGATGAGGGTTTTTAAGGGGGCTCCCAAAATATTAAAAAACCCAGCCCGCTGTTATAGGGGGGCTCCAGCTAAAACACCCCGGGGAATGCTTTTTATAGGGGGGCTTCGGGACTTTACACCCAGGTTGTTTATTTAGGGGGCTCCAGAGATTCAGCCGACTGCGGGGTTAGGGGGCTCCGGGGACAAAAAACCCCCGACGCTGTTATGGGGGGCTCCAAAATTAAAATTTCCAGACTGTTTTGTTATAGGGGGCCCTCCAGATTTCCAACCCAAAAATTGTTTGTTTTTTGGGGGGGGCCCCCCAGACTTTCCCAAGCCAGCCTTGTGTTTTTAGGGGGTTTTTCCCGGGACTATAAAAACCCAAAAATTGTTTGTTAGGGGGGGGGGGGGCTCCAGAACTATAAAAACCCCAATTTTTGCTGTTAAAAGGGGGGGCCCCAAGATTTTTTTAACCCCCCGGGGACTGTTGTTTTTAGGGGGTTTTCCGGGGGGATTTTTAAAACCCCCAAAGCCCTGCTGTTATAGGGGGTCCGGGGCTTAGGGCCACGGATCGTTAAAAGAGGGTTTCCAAGTTTTTATTCCAGCCCGGGACGGGCTGGTTATAGGCGGCCCCGGGGACTAACGGGGAGGGGCTTTTAAGGGGGCTCCAAATTTTTTTACACGGGGGCCGGGACTGCTTTTTTATAGGGGGCCCCCGGGGAAATTAAAAAGGGGGCCCTGAGGGGCTTTTTATAGGGGGTTTCCGGGGCCCTTTCCCAACCGGGCCAAAACCGGGGGCCTTTTATGGGGTGGGTTTCCGGGAATTTAACACATTTAAGGGGTTTTTTTTAATAGGGGGGGGTTTCCCTGACTAAAACACCCAAAGGGCCCGGCCTTTTATAGGGGGCCCCCCAGACTATACAGCCGCTGCTGTTTTTAGGGGGCTCCCATTTTTATACAGCCGGGGAAGGTGTATATTTGGGGTTTTCCAGCCAATTTTTAAACATCCGTTGTGTTAAAGCGGGCCTCCAGCCCTCACAGCGCAAAATTTTTGTTTGTTAAAAGGGGGCTCCAGATTTTTGAAAAACCCCGGACTGCTTTTTAAAAGGGGGCCCCAAAATTTTTACACCGATTTTGGTTTTTAATAGGGGGTCCAGACATACCCCCAGACGGTGTTTGGGGGGGTCCGGGGATTATACACCCAGACTCCTATTAGATTGGTTCCAATTCTGTTGAGGTGTAGGGTCAAACAATTAATTAAATTTTTTTTACTAACATTAGCACTAAAACTATCCCTAACCCCAAACTGATTCCAGTTATGGTTAGGGTCAGTGACAAAATTTGGGTCTTGTACATCCGAAACCCAATTTTTTCTCTAGCCCTAACACTAGAGCTAACCCAAGATTGGTTCCAGTCATTTTTAGGTGTAGGGTCAAAGAATTAATTAGGTTTGAAACATCCCAAATCTGAATTTTTTTCTAACACTATCCCTAACCCTAAACTGATTCCAGCTATGGTTAGAGTCAGTGATAAAATTTGGGTTATGGACATCCCATTATTTTTTTTCTCTAGCCCTCTAGCCCTAACTCTATAACTAACCCTAGATTGGTTCCTGTTATGGTTAGGTGTAGGGTCAAATAGTTAATTAAGGTTGAGGTGAGAGTCCCCCAAAACGAATTTTTTTCTAAAACTATTACTAACCCCAAACTGATTCCCGTTAGGTTGGGTCATGATAAAAATTTTGGGATGGAATCCCAAAACCCCAATTTTTTTTTTTCTGTTAGAAAGGGGAAACATCTCCCTTTGGGGAAAACACCAAAAGGGTGTAAGTTTTGAATTGCCTTTTTTCCCCTCTAAGCATCTGATATCCAAGGCTATGGGAAAGGAGTGGGAAACCCCAAGCGCCTCATTGGGTGTAAAAAATCCCAATTCTTTTTACCCCCTGATTTTTGAGAAAGCAAAAGGGGGTATTAGCCAAAACCGGTCACTCATCCATACAGCGTTTCGGGTATTCGCCCCCCCATCAATGCAGATGGATGTACGGGTGCTGGGTGGGAAGCAAAGGTGCCTCAGAAAGTTGATCATCTTTCCCTTGGGGAAAACACCATATAGGTTTTTGTAGGTTTTAAAATTTCCTTTTTGCCCTTACTAGCATCTGCATATCCCAAGGCATTATGGGGGAAAAAGTGAGAAACTTAAGACCCATGAGTCTTGAGAAAGCAAAAGAATTTACCAAACCGTATTTTTCATTGATACAGCTGTTTTGGGGGTTTTTCCCTCATCAGTCAGACGATCTGGCTGGTGGGTGGGGGGACAATGATGGCTCAGAAAGGGGAACACTCTCTTTGGGGAGAGCACAAAAAGTTTTTTAGAGTTTTGAATTGCCTTTTTGCCCCCTTTCTAAGTCTGCTATCACAAGGCATTAGGGAAAGGATTTTGAAGCCAAGCGCCCCCAATTGGATGTAACAAACCTAATTTGCTTTTACCACGAGTTTGAGAAAGACCCCATTGGACCAACATAGTCCCCGTATTTACCTGGGTAAATGGTAGGTTCCCCTTTATGCTTTAATATGGGAGCTCATGCACTCTGCTAAAGATAAACCGAACACCTCTTGCAGCAAAGGCGTCTGTCGGCCATTGTTCCA